>WWET01004375.1:10203-56615 GCA_011038615.1 Limnodynastes dumerilii | reverse complement strand
CGACGGCGGCCGTAGCTCTGGATCAGGCCCAAAGTCCCCTTACGCACTTATTTATCAGTCAGGCCCATAGAGAGAAAAGGCCTTTAGGATTCCCACAACTTATTTTCTACCCTGTTTTGTCCTGATTTGCTTAAAGCATTATTCCCTAACATATTTTGTAAATTTGAATAGCAGTCTTTAAAGATTTTCAATTTTTTTTACTTGTCACAGACCATTATCTCTGGAAGGGAAAAGTACATTACTACTAGTCACTCTGCATGAGATTGTGACTTCTTAGTGGTTTGTAATGTGTGAAGCTTCTGTACTCATGTGGTGGCTGAAGGAAGGGAAGGGAAGGAAGTGGAAACTGTCTACAGTGTATGAACAGAATGAGCTCAAATGGGTGTTCCAAAGTGTCTGTGCTGATCATGTTATATGTGACTGTGGTTGGCATGATAATCACCAGATGCCTTGTGGTGTGCATGTGTTTCTAAAATGTATCAGCTGATTGGCCCCAGCATGCTCAGAAGTCTTAAGTTTTAAAAACATATTGGGGGAGCCACTCAATCCAGTCCAGTCTCTTTAAGCCTTAATATTCTTCAATGCTGTGTACAGTACATTGTGTTCATTTTGCTTTCTCTATACTTCAAATAAATGATAGAATTATTGTAAAAATGTAGTATGCAGCAGAACTGCCCTGGCTTTGCTTACAGAGACAATACTTTGGTTTGCTGGTATTTTGGCACAAAGAAAAGAACATTATCTCTCAATTAGCTGCCAGCATTTTATCTCTTGATTACATCTGAGAGCATTCCTTTAAATGTCAACACTATGCAGACTGTGTCTGGTTTAAAGACCCAAATCAAAGTTTAGCTGGCTGGCCGAAATCCACAAATGGGGCCAGATCCAGACCCCCGCACGCTTTCCGTACGTGCAGGGGGTCTGTCTGTCCGACAGAGAGAGAGGAGTGCACGCCCCCTGTCACTCCCCTCTCTTGTGCGGGCATTATGGGAGCTTATGCTGCCGCAAGCCTGCCTTAAGTCAGTCGTGCAGATCAGCGGTCCATATGACCACTGATCCGCACAATTGTGGGAGCCCCCTCCCACACTGCACAATTAGCATGCTTCCCCCCACCCACTTTAGTGGGCGGAGGAGAAGCACAGCCCATTTCTTTGGAAATGGACTTGTACGGAACTAAGTTCCATGTGACCTTCAGTCAAATTAGGCCATTTACGCACCATACATACGCCGGCTGGTACAAAAAAGGGGCCGTCCAGCAAGTTACGTTTGCCATATCTCCACCATATAAGCAGAGATAGACATTTAAATGAGGGGATGGAGCAGGAGAAGCCCCATTACAACAAGGTCTGCGGCTATGTACATTTTAAGGTGGGAATCTGGACACATAAAAAGATTTTACTACCTTGAGCGGGGAGTGCACTCCTTGCTACGCTGCCGTACTTATTGACCTCCAAAAGACGTGCGTTGGTCAGGATCTAACCCATATTCTGTAACATGAAAAATCAATTTCTGGATTCCTGTACTTCTACAATGACAGGGTGTATTTGCACCAAATGGTCCATACCACAACTCACAATGCTGACTCTGTCTGTCTGTCTGTTTGTCTATCGATCTATTTTATGTTCTCATCAATAATGCAAGCTAGCTATATTTATTCTGAAAATATACAGGTTTCATCTTGTTGATGCTGACATCTACAATGCCATACGGGTTTGTTCTACCCTTTCATAAGAAGGGACTGTAAAAATAAACTTTGTACTCAAGGCAATTTTTGTGTGCTCTACTGCACCTGTCAGAGATTAGTGTATAGACTCTTTGCAGTAAACCTGCCAAATATTTCTTTAAAATGTTATGTAGCGAGATGAGACATTCCTTTGAACATGGAAGGCACTGAAAAAATCCAAACCTCCAGGAATTAGTTTGATACTTTTTTGTATAAGCATTTTTTTTTCATATAAGGTTGTTCATGTTTATGTTTTGATCTATAACATATCTTCTTCACAGCTTGGAATATTTATACTTATAAGGTAGAAACATTTTCTCTTAATGGGTAAATAAAACTTTATGTATGAAAACAAATTATAGGACAATTCTTGATGGTTTTCTCATAAAAAATACATCCAAGCATTTAAGCATACATTCATTCAGTAGATATACATACAGACACAAGCCTTCCATGAAGTCTAATCTGCTATGGATTACTCAATTTAGTGGGCCCACTTTCTTAATGAAAAAGGTACATATGACCATATGTATTTATGTAGGTGTATGCAATTTTTCATAATGCTTTCCCACCTGACTGTTACGGTGCCTTCATTTGAACTAGCAATGTCATGTGATACAAGATACAAAAGAACATTATGTGCTTGTAATGAAAGACTCTCCATACAAATTAACACTTCTTAAAGCTGATGTGGAATGCAGAATAACAAAATGCAAATTGCATAAAATCACAGCAAACAAGGTTAGTCAGTCAGGTTAGTAACAAGGGACTGGATCCAGATTTAATAAAGATAGCCCACTTATGCGCACAAGTTACGTAAGTGGGCTAAATGGACTGTACGGCGGATATATTCGTTGACTAATACAGGAATGAGAAAGGGTTATCCCAATGACAGCTCCATGGAGATCAACTTAGCTCTGCTTTGCTTACTAACTTCTCCTGATATGCTGTTCCCAAAGGAATCGAAAAGGGAAGTAACGTTAAGAAAAAACAGTTTTCATCTTTGTTTTGCTTATTTATAAACAGTGCCCTAAGTTCTTATAACTCTTATACTGTTGTGTAGATATTACCTTCTTTCTTCATTTTTCAGATTACATAATCTTTTTGATTGCCTTTACACAGTGTAGAGAAACTTTTGTTTGTCACAGTGATTTCATAACACAACTGATATATTCTGTATAAATAGTAGCATGGGATGGGATGTTCTTCCAGAACAATAACTTGGCTGCCATAATCGGTACTCTCTCTGCCTTGTGTCAAGGTGCCAGATCTTGTAAGCATATTCTGTATAAAAGGACTAACAGGAAATCCCAAGCATAGCCTAGGTTCTTTACATGGTAACATTTAAATGTGTGTTATGATATGGATGCAGTTAGGACATAAACAGTGGTGTTGTTACTGTGACTACAGAGGGCAGGCCAATGGCTGTCGGATAAATGCATCCTTCCACAATAGCAATCCTAGCAGTTTGTCTATTACTAAAGTACCCCACAACTTTGTAAATAATATTACTGTGATAAGGATGAATACAAACCTTTATACAAACGTTTATAAAAAATCTGTACAATTAGGCAGAAATTTAAACTTCAATACATGAGAAAGAATACTTAGCGAGTACCACCACGATTATTCCATTATCATCTTCCCAAAGTGACAATAGAACGTTAAATTCAATATAAATATATCTTTATCATTTAAATAAATAATTTAGGATGTTGTAATATTTTGTGTCATAGCAATCATTTTTGTTTAATGTTATGTTTATTAATTAATTAATTGATCTGTGAATTGGTCAGCCTTTTTCCACAGCCTCTGGATTGGTCTGGATTCAGCTGGTCCACCACAGTGGACAGCAATAGACTCTCCTTCAATGCCAGTGTAGGGATACTCTGCCACCATGTCAGTCTCCTGGGGAGGATGGAGCGGAGGTCATTATTTTCTCTCTCTCTACTTACACACATCCTACTGTTGTTCTGCAGAACCATATGTTTAGCCTTACCATCACTACTCAAGAATGCCCAAACAGTATGGGATAAAACCAAAGAAACAGATGAAAATTTGTACAACATGCATTTTAGGTATTATGGCCCTGATTCACACCTAAGAAGCAGAGGCTTCTTAGGTGCATATTTTTACATTTGTTTTTGTTCTTCACAAGCGTAGTCGGCATGACTATGCAATCTACATAGTCCTTAGGCACGTATATATTAGCTATGTGTGGTCTTTAATAGTTTTTAAGGTAAGAGGAAACGTGCCTCGGCAGCCTCTGAGGGAAGTTAGGTAAAGTGGGTGAGGGAAGGAATGTAGATTAGGCAGGGAGGAATGGCTGATCATTGTCCGTGCTTATTTTCCCAGCTTAAGAGGGAATATACACACGGTTAGTTAAGGTTACCTATGGCACTCGTATTAGGCACTTAAAAACAGGAGCAGGGCAGGGGCCCGGAGAAGTAAGTGTGGATATATACGTATCTGCACCTCTAAGTGTGAACACAGTCCCATATGTTTAATGAGTACCATTGGTACAGGGGAAAAATAAGGATGGGTAGGGGGGAAGAGTGAGGGAAAGTAGATTGGCCGCTCTACTAATAAAGGAAATTAATGAATGGACAGAGAACTCTTATGACAAAATAAAATGAATAATAATTAGACGTAACCCAAAACCAATGGTAAAGGTGCTGCCACAGAAAGAGTGCCCTGGTAATACTTAAATGCACAAGGAATGGGGGAAGGAGATTCCCCTTCCCCCATTCCTTGTGCATTTAATGAGTACAATTCAAATATTTATTTTTAGAATGTATTATATATTATTTTCAAACTAGAATTTTTTTTCCTTTCTTAATAATTTGTCTTTCTCTTTTTATAAACATTTATTATTTTAAAAAGGCAAATATCACTGTAAATATTTCACACGTCATCTGTTTGGAAGAATCATTATCACAGACATTGTGCAGTACACCTGGTATTTGACAACTTGGGACTAAACTGCAGGGTAGACCTGACCTAATAAGTAAAGAATTCACCTCCTGCTCACTGTGTCTGAAAAAAATCCCTGGTTGTAAATATTCTGAGACGATGCTGAAACCTAGAACAAACATTGTCATTTAAGAATTTGAATGAGGTGTTTTGGAACAAATCTAAACCAATCCCTTAAAAATTGTATAACTAAATCATCTAGTATATCAAACCATAATATAGCTAATTTACTGCCAAATGATTTCCCTTAATAGAAATAATAATGTTTCTACCTAAAAGTGATTAAAATACATACCTATGTTACCCTATAACATTTTACCATCAAGGGGTATACAATGAATATTTGACCTATAATAAAAAATGTAAAACACGCTGCCATCCTGCAGAACTCTGAGCTACTGAGTAAGTTTATCTGCCATGTCCGCACATTCTCTCCGCATTTCCATACCCACCTATACCTTCCCACTGCGACCACTGCTTTATATTGCCTCTACTGGTAACCCAGAGCAATATTTCAAAATAATCATGATTAACAATAAAAGCATACCTTACAAAAAAAGAATGAATGTTTCCCTTACGTGTGCTGAATTAATCATTCCATGCCAAGTACGTGCTATAAACTTATAATGATTGGCCTGATAATCAGTGTTTACCCTGGACTGATTTGCCACAATTCCTACAACATCAGACCAGAGATGTACCCATCCCATTATAAGATCGGATTGTATGTTTAAACAATCTGCCTGAATCTGTGCCAATAGGATACCACCACATGGTTGGGAGCTATGCCTGATTATCAGGCAGTGTGTACACTCTATGATACCCCAGGTATCAGACCATTTTGTTGAAGACAGGGAAATTGTAAGTGTGTATTTGGCTTAACTGCTTAAAACAAAAGATCATCAAATACTTAATTTAGCACAAGTAGTTTTGAAGCATCTTGTACTTATGTGAAGGGGGTCATTCTGGAGAAACTGTACTTTAAGCCATATTTTGAACTGCTCCTGAGTTTAAATTTATTGGATTTCCACAATTTGAATCTTTGACTGTCCCTAGATTTGATGTTGGGTTTTCTGGAGTGTGGCTATTGGTTGCAGTATGCAATACCTTGAAGCCTTTTGGATCTACAGAAAATGCTCGTGGTTTGCAGCCCAGAGCGAAGCAAAGGTTGTTATAAATAGAGACAATAGGACAGGGTAGAGGGGGAAGGCTGCAATGATTCCTTACTGTATCCAAAGGATGCCAGAAAAGAGATGCTATTGATAATGCCCTAATACTATGCGCCTCAATAGGGGGCAACAAACACGTAGTGGATATTGAGCACCATAAACACATTGGGCTAGGTGTGCTACCAGATAATATCTTTTAAGGTCAGGAAGACCTAGACCACCTTCAGGCATACACGGGGGCGCCTCCCACACCATAGATATCTGTTAATATGATATTGTAGAGATTTTAACACGCAGGGTGGAATTGTAATGGGAAGGGCTTGGAAGCTGTATAACAGTCTGGGACAGATGTTCATTTTAATTGTAGCGATGTGACTCATCCTGGAGATCTAGGACTCATTGGAGAAATTAGATGTGGATAATTAGTCTGATAATGTTAATTATATGTTTTTGTAAGATATATTCCTAGGTATTTGATTTTCCTGAGATTCCATTTAAATGGGTACATTTGTGAAAGTCTGTCATGTGATGGGTCTGGGAGATAAAAATCTAACATTTCAGTTTTGTGTGGGTTGATATTATAGCCGGAGTGAAGGCCATATTCATGGATATCTTTAAATACTGCTGGAAGGAGGTTGAAATGGTCAGTTATGGAGAGAAGAAGGTTGTTTGCATATAAAGCTATTTTGTGAGAATTGTGACCATCAGAGACTTCAGACACAGCGGGAATAGCGTGTGTCCATGCTGCCAGGGGTACAACAAGTAGCGCAAACATTAATGAGGAGAGGGGGCAGCCAAAGACCAAAACACCTTTTAAGAAACAGCCAGCCCATAACCTTGAGGACAGCTTGTAAGAAATACAGCAGGGGATTTATGAGTGTTAATTGAAAGAATTAGGTACACTACACCATACTCCTCATGTTATCTTATGCTTGTCAGTTTAATATTTAACCTGTTTTCCGCAAAGATACATTGATCCATGTTCAATAAGGATATTAATCTATAGTTCTCACATAGGGGCAGATCCTGATCTACGGTTTTCCGCGAATTTACGTGTGGCGGACACGTAAATTCGCAGATTTGTACGCACTGCGCATGCGCACCGCAGAAAATACGCACATTCGCATAGCGTATTTTCTAACGTAAGGACAAATCACGTATTGCGAACGTAAGTAATTACGTGTGGGCGTGCCAAAATTACTGACGAATACAATACGTGCGAATTACGTGAAGTAGGCGGGGGGTATTTAAAGTGTACAGTATGGGCGTGCTAAGCTGCGTACGTTCGCGTAGTCTGTACGCACGTTAGCGGACGTATGCTGTTACGTTTGGGAAAGTTAAGGTAGGGTTTGGGTAGCGTATTTTCACAAAATACGTCCGTGCAGGGGGTGTGTTAAGGGTAGCGTAGCGAATTTACGTACGCGAAAATTCGCTACGCGAACAAACGTATGGCAAACGTTGTTCAGGATCTACCCCATAATGTGTAATCCATATCAGGTTTACAAATAACAATTATATAAGGTGTAGGAAGGATCAAACAGGGTCCCTTCTAAAATTCTATTAAAGAAATAAGTCATATATGGAGCAAGAACAGAAACATAATTCTTGTAGTATTTAGGTGTCATGCCATCTGGGCCTGGAGCAGAAGGAATTAACAGCTACAAGAGTTCCTCTATGGCTATTTCCATATCCAGTTGAAGTGTCTGATCCTCTGTAAGAGTGGGGAGATATGGTGAAATAAATATGAGTTTAAATCTGATTCTGGTGTGTCTGAGGTAGGATCAGATTTTTGGAGATGATATCATTTTTGATAAAATTTGCGAAAGATCCATCATATGCAGAAGGGGAGTTAGGGGATTCTTTTAATTCATTGAGCATTTTTTAGGGCATGTTGTTTCCATAATTTATTTGTCTTATCTGATTTATCTATTTTTTTTTGCTGAAGACGTCTAAGGGTATTAGCAGTCTGTCGTAAAAACAACGTGCTCATTTGGCCCTTTATAGAAGTAATCTGATCTAAGACAGTATCTCACGGGGAAATTTGTAATTGCATATATTGAGAAGTCAATGTAGATAATGAAAGAGATGCCAATTTCCGTACCCTCTAATTGCCATTTATGTGATTTCAGGTAACGATGTATGAGATGAATGAGACCGTCAGTCCAGGCTAAGGGGATTATATCAGCAGAGTGGATAAGATGTGTAATAGATTTGGAGACAAAGAGCATGTCAATACGTGAGTGGCATTTATGGGGTACCAGTCCCTTTACTATAGCTTGAACCCATGGCATAGCTAAAGGGATATTGCCCCACTGATGTTATGCTGTATCCCATCTGACCTGCTTTTTCTCTGAAAACAAAGCTGGTGCCATTTTTGCATATGCACATAGAGTAATTGCACACGTGCTTAAGATGCCAATAAAGCTAAGAGTACTGGAAAACAGAACCAGCTCTCCTCAGAAACTTGCCATGGCAAGGAATGCTGGCAACTTCTGCTCCTGGGCTTAGCATAAGAAATGTCAGGTCGCTTTTTTTTACTTTTGATAACGTGTGACTTTCATAATTTCTCCCTTATTTCAGCCATATCTCTCCAAAATTCTTATATAAGATGTTAAAAACTATCCTTTCCTATCCTTGATTGGCAATTGCATTCAACATAAATGAAAAGGGCTGTTCAGTAATTGTGTGCAAAAAGTCAAATCAGACAGTATTTCCCCTGCATGGGTAAAATTTTAATTCATTTGCAGCCCTAATAACCTCATTGCAACATTGGCCCGGATTCACACCCCCGGACGCATGCGTGGTAACTATTTCACGTAATCTACGTATCGTTTCGTTATGAAGATTGCATATATGTAGTCTTAAGACCGTATATACGCAATCTACGTAACAAAACGATACCTGGATTATGTAAAATAGTTACTACGCATGCGTAGTAGCTATTCTCAGTAATTTACGAACGTATGTGAAATACATCCGGGGGTGTGAATCCGGGCCATGGTCTGTCCAGCTGCAGATTGCAGCTTTTGGTGTAATTACTCTTAGATCTGGCTCACCTTAAGAGTTCAAACTAGTAAAAAGCTATTCCCGTTGCACTTAAGATATGGGGGCAGATCCACAGCTGCAGGAGCAGATTAGGCCTAGCACTTATGGGGAATTTGTTGGGTAGACCTAGTGGCCTCTAGAGGCTACTCGGTAGCCCTTTTTTTGACAGTCATGGGTGGTAGTCGCTAAAATGATGTCTGATTCAAGGATTCTGCATGTATTGTATTGTATAGGATGTTGCATGTATCGTGTGTGAGTCATTAGAAAGTTGTATGTATCAGGTGGTGGTCACTAGGATACCGTTTATGGGTGCAGTGACTACCTGCATTGTATTGATAAATATATAAATCTCTTTACTGCATTGTGAAATTCTAGTCAGTAGGTTTGTATAACTATAACCCTTTAATGCAGTTTTTAATCCAATTCGTTTAACCTATAGTTGATCCTACTCACATATGGACTGCAGATTTTTTTTTCCAGAACTACATTAAGGTTTCAATCTGACCCTTGTGCAGTGTGTATTAGTGCATTACATGTGCAGAATAGGAGCAGCTGCCAGCAGCCCTGTTTCCCTGTGCTTTCTCCTAAAATCCTGCACCAGTTCAGGTTGGTGTAGATGAAAGACGGAGGAGAGTTGTCATTCATTAAACGCCACTATTCTTAGTTATAACACAACCCTACACACCTTTAAATATCAAACTGTTAAATTAAAACACACTTTGCATACTATACACTATAGTAGTATATTGCTGCACATTTTGCACATAATATAATACATAAATTATAAATTACTGTACATAAAAAATTTAAAATTACACTCTAAATCATGCAAACTTGTATAGGCTGCTGCATTATACCTCTCAGTCTATCTGCCTATACACATATATTCATAAGCTTCAAAGGTGTGCTCATTGTCAACACGACCAATCCAGATTGGCTAATGTTGACAAACTTTCAACACCAGATTGTCACAGCTGCTACACTAAAACTTTCTTTCGTAATGTGTATAATCAAAAATGTAGGTGCCTGCATTCCACTTTTGTAATAAGAGCCACAGTGTCACTTACTGGCTGAGACTATGGGTTAGATCCTGAGCTACGTACGCTAGAGTATTTACGCTAGCCAGTGACGTAAAAATGCTGTTTTGTATGTACTGTGCATGTGCGCGGCAGATGTTACGCCACGTAACTCTGAACATACATACCAGCCTCGTATCAACAGCGTAACTACGAACGAAGGGCCGTGACATCCATACGACACCCGTAATTACACTTTGGAAGCTGGGTGAGGCATTTAAATCGGACAGTATGGGCGTGCTTAGGCAGTTACGTACATAACTTAATGGAAACATAGGTCTGTATCTGTCCCTATTATAATAATCTTGATGTCTTTACTATTTTACAAATGGAATATAGTTTGTTTTGGGTTGCAAGAACTCAAAAAAAAAACTATTAAAAACCCATGGACAAGCCTAAACATTTTATTTAAATTCTCACAGATTCTAATATATCTCTTTAGTTATTTGACCTAGTCTAGTCTGTGGAATGATGTCAACATAGTAAGGTCACTTTATTGTTGGTCTGTTGATTGATAAAGATGACTTTTAGTAATATTACCAGAGAATTGTAATTTTCCCATGTTATATCTGGAAAGTTTAAACTAAAAAATAATTCAATTTTCAGTAGAACTCTTATAAATTAATTTGAAGAAACATTTTCACAACATAAAATTTTATGTGACTGTAATGTTAATTCTAAGTATGCTGTTTTTCCAGGGAGTAGAATTATTGCTTTTTCCAGGAAATCCTCTCAAGCTGTGCATAATTTTTGGCCATGCTTTCAAGAGCTATCCTTATCTCAAATTCTCACTCCCTATCAGAGGAAACTGTCAAATAGGACGTTATCATCGCCACCAAATCATGGTTATGGTGGAAAAAGGAATGAGTGGTGGCAGTCTGCAATATCTAAAGTATACATTGGGTGGGGGCTGAAATAAATACTGTATAACGCTAAATGTCTGCAGATTGCGTCAGAGTATGTTATCATATTATGTCACAGTATTTTTAATGTTGCAGTAAATAGGTCAAATTGTTACCTCGTTTCATTGCTTATCAAAACATATCAGCTTTTCCAAAAATAATTTAATGATTCCAAAAATAATTTAGCCATTTATCTACTAGTCATAAAAACACAGTGGGATGATTGGGTCGCAATGTATGATTGGTTATTCTGGATTCAGAGATGGAAAATAAGAGAGGAAAGTTACTTCTGGAAAAAAACCATGTTTATTTCAGGGGGAGTAAAGTTAATTTAATTCTATGCATACAGGAATATAACTTTGAATTGCTTACTGTACACAGATAGGGGTAGATCCAGACCTAAGTGCTTGTTACGTTTCATCGCGTAGCGTATTTACGCTAGTGTATTTTCTATGCACTCCACTAGGCACTCCCCTCGCTCGTATGTACTTTGGCCGGTTTACGCTTGTCAAACCCTACCTTAACTTTTCAAAGCGTAACTACTGACGTACGTAAAGGCTACACGTACGTGAGTGCCTGAGCATGGCCATACTGTGTGCCTCACCCCGCCTCTGAAGTGTAATTACAAGTGTCGTATGGATGTCACGCCCCTTCGTTCATAGTTACGCTGTTGATATGTGGCTGGTACGTACAATCAGAGTTACGTGGCCTAACATCTGCCATGCGCAGTAAATACTAAGGGGCGATTTTACGTCAATGGCTCGCGTACGTAGTTTAGGATCTGGCCCATAGTGACCAGCTTTATTTTACACTGTTATTTATGCTTGTGATAGGAAATGCCATCTCTCAACTATAATACTGTTTGCAACAGATGAAATATGACTCCTCTGCAATCAACATGGTTTTAACAACAAGGTGTAACTTTCCTCTTTTTTTCCATCTCTGAATATGGTCCTATGTTCTTATAGAAATGACTTTATTGTTACAACAACATTGTACCTTATATAATTTGGAATCTGTGTTTTTGTTTTGTTTGAGCAGTGTGGAATTTATGTATTGCTACATTACACATCATATGCCATCAGGGCACCTCACAATACTTTAGTCAGTGCCTACATGTTTTTTTACTTACATTTTTATTTTTATTGATTAAATATACAAACATGAAACACAAACATAACTTCATCACATAGCTTCATTTAGTACATCACATTATAGAAGTTGAGCATTTTTATGGTAAACAAAATACATCTATATGGCCAAGGCTGTCAAAAGAAATGAATTTATGACACAAGTTATTTGAACAGGAGAACAGGCAAAAGTGCCCGTTTCAGATCCTCAGTCTTTACCAGAATCCCTTCTATGGAGGTTTGGACATTGCTGGTGTTTGATTCCCAGGTTATTTCTGTCTGGCCTCCTGGAGTCCATAATGATTTGCCATCAGAATGGATGTGAGGGGTGATGTTCCAGGACTGGAGCACAAGCTGGAGAGATCTCGGGTCTTCTTTGGGAAACCCCACTTATGGAGGTTTGGACCTCGATGGTGGTGAGTTGACAGGTTATTTCTGTCCAGCATCCAGGTGGGAAGGGGAGGTTAGAGACAGGTCAGGATGAGTAAGGTGGCTAAAATGGAAAGAGCATTAGAACAAGCTAGGTCAGTCATAATTCATGATTTAGACCAGGGGTTCTCAACCTTTTTTTGTTGAGTACCACTTACCCACCAAGGCACCAGGTGAAGTACCACTTTGCAAAAATGATTCATTTACTGAGTCCAAAATAATTAACTTTAAAAAAAATATAACAATTAGCGTAACATTTATATGTAAGGCTCAGTTTTGGTTAATTTTTGGCCCAAGATTAAATTTTCCTCTTTTCATATTATTTATTATACCTCCCCCATTCAGATACATCCTACTTCCCAAATTACATATTACACTTCCCCTGTAAATATTATACCTTTCCCCATATGATGTATTATACTCCTGTTACATCCCTCTTCACACTTTACACCATCCACCCCCCTCTGTTATATCCCTCTCTACAAATTATACCTCCCTTAATGCTCTTATCTCCATTACAACATATTACACCCCACCTACTCTTATCTCCCTCTTCACATATTACAACCCACCTACTCTTATCTCCCTCTTCACATATTACACTCCACCTACTCTTATCTGCCTCTTCACATATTACACCCCACCTACTCTTATCTCCCTCTTCACATTATCACCCCTGCCCTTCTTTTATATCCCCTCCACATTACATATTATACATTTCTCCCGTTCTGGCATCGCCCTCTCCACACAATGCACACTCCAGTTCCACCTCTTTTACCTTACCTAATCCAGCCTCCAGCACTTCCTTCCTTCAGCTCTGTGGATCCTCTTCCTGCAGTGTCAGTAGGAAACTCAGCCCCCTCTGCTCGTGTTCCTGGATGCTGTAATGTTGTTTAGTGTGACAGGCTGCGGGCTTAAACTGATCTTTACTGACACAGTGAGTAAAAATCAGCTTAAGTCTGGCACTGTTATACTAAACAACATTACAGATTTCCAGCCAGAGGACCGTTGCGGCTGCCTGCCGCGTACCACCTGACAGAGGTACGATGGGTTGAGAACCCCTGATTTAGACAATATAGAAAATAAATCAAATAGTAATAAAAAAAATGTAAACAATATCAATTAAAAATCTAATTTTAAAAAGGTATAAACTTTATATATAAAATTAAAGATAGAAAGGTATTCAGTTAAATAAATAACTCTAACAAATAAATAAATAAATAAATATTATAATATAAGTATGTGTACTAAAATTACAATAATATTTTTCAACACTGTTACATTACATTGGGATACCACACACCATGGCACACTGGGGCATGGTGTTCCCTGGAGCCACTGATGATGAGGACAAACTTGTGCAGCAGGTACCCAGCAGAGTGGGAATGGAATGTGCCAGGTAAAGTGGATAAACTAGATGTTACCATGTCCTGATATCTGGTGTGAAAACATCTAACAACACCCGAGGAAACAAAAAATAACTCTTAGTGTTTTCATAAAACATGTTACCAGCACAGCTATTCACATGACCACCCACAAAGATTTTCATATGGCCGACCGTAGAATAGGACGCCTTCCTATCAGTGGACCAGCAGGGTAGTGTCAATATCAACAGATTTCAGACATTGGTTAAAGGACCATCTAGTGTTCCTCAACCATGCAGGGCCGGATGATGAAGGTCTTTGTGGTTCTTCATTTGGAGAAGCAGCTGATGGCTCCTCTCTGAACCATTGGTTTCCATAGTTTTCGGGAAGAAGAATAATCAAGTTTTAATCACGTTTTTGAAAATCAACATTTCAAATAGTGTACAGAGGACATAAAGCTAATGCATGAATCTACTCTACAGTGACAAAACCCCAACACACAAACACACCATAGGCAGAATAGCCAAATAACGGCAGTGTCAGTTCCAGTGTTGGGATAGATTGGGCATCGGCCACAGGAGTTAGAAATTATACTCTTACCTTTATGGCGGTTTCAAATTGGCAATTTTAAAAACCCTGGCATACGTAGGTCAGGGTCTGGGCCATTGTGACTTCAAATCTATATATTTACATATTTATATATCTTTCTAACAGTTATACTAATTGTCCCTCAGTCTAAAATTTAGACTGAGGGACATTAAACCCCAATGTTGTAAATTGGCTCCTGTGGATGGTGTCAGGCAGGTATGGCCTATAGGATCCCAGGGACGTCAAAACACACATTAAAACATTGATTGTTGGGATGGTGCTCTGCCTTTTTCCCTGGGATCCCCAGCCCATGAGAAGCTGCTCTATGAATCCTCATAGAGAAAGGAATTTTCCTCCCGGGATTCAGTCCATTTTATAGGTACCGGAAACAGTGTCTTTCATCAGCTGTCCAACGTTGCTGTTCTGTCAGTTGTGGCTCCTTAGGAGTTCCTGGAAGGAGCAGCTGAGTGTCTAGAGTGAGTTGGCACTCTGGAAGTTCACAGGATCTCACAAGCAATCTTCGCGGTGAGTGTACGGATGATATTGATGCTCTATCTGAGGTTTTATTCCACTGATATGTCTATTTCTAGTAATAACAATGTGCTGTCAGGTAGTCGCCCGCGCAAGCTGATTCGTTTGTTAGAGAAACAGTTGCTGAAGGATGTGAAAAGTCAAGATATGAAGCATTGCAGGGAGTCTAGTGCTCATGCTATTGATAAGATACTGGCGGAGGACTTGATTTATTGTCCTAGCACCGGTTTGACGCGTGGAGTTTGGCCTAGTATAAAGGAAAGGATACAGAAAGGTTTATTTGTGGATATGTATGCGGTCACTACTGGTGCGAGGAAAGATTTGGTAGCAGCTCGAAAGCATGGGAGTGAGGAGCAATATCGGACGTATAATAACTGGCTGTCAGGCATGTATGTTTTTGCTGCTTGCTAATTGGAAACTAGGCCTGATCAATATACAGATGTGTTTTGCTACATGCACAAGATTCATGCAATGATTATGAAGTCTAATGTCTGTGACGGAGCTATGAATAAATGTTTTGCAAAAAACAAAATGGGCTAGTTTGAAATTGGGTTTTAAGGATATGAGTTGTGGTTAGAAGTTAACCAGAAGTTCCACAGCCCTTTCCTGTCCCTGGCAAATTTAGATTAATTCAGCATTTATCTTTCCCCAGGGTTCTTTTTTGTTAACTATGCAATACCAGAGCAGGTTACATACCAGTTGTTAGAAGAGGTGTTGGAGATTGCTTGCAGCTTTGTTGTTGGGGCTCTCTTGGCGAAAGTTGATATCGATTCGGCTTTTCGTTTGCTTCCCCTACACCTAGTTCAATGTGCTTTAAATTCATGTGCTTTAAGTGGAATGATGCTTTTTATGTGGACAAATGCTTACCTATGGGTTGTGCAATTTACTGCACCTTATTTGAACTGTTTAGTACTATCCTCCAATGGTGTGTCACAGCCGTAACGGTCCATTCCGGTATTGTGCACTATTTGGACGATTTTTTTGTGGTTGGCCCAGCAGGTCACCTCTTTGTGGCGAAGTGGTTTTCTCCATTAAATGTTGGTTTCTCTCATTCAGGGTACCAATCGCCTACGATAACATGGAAGGTCCGATGACCTGCTTGTTTTATTTGGAGGTTGAAATTGATACGCAGGAGGGTGCGTGAAGGCTACCTCGTTGTGTTACACCAGAAAGTCTTGGAAGCCATGTTGACTTGCACATTGTCAGTAAAACAATTACAATCCTTGGTAGGATCCTTGAATTTTTTGCCTGTGGGTTTATACCCATGTGTAAGGTTTTTTGCTGAAAATTGCAACAAACTTTGTCGGGGCTTAAAAAGCTACATCATCGTGCACGTTTTTTGCTCGAAGTTAAGCATGATCTGGAAATCTGGCATTTGTTTCTGGATCAGTTTAACAGAGTGTGTATTTGGCCATCCCCAACGATTTCATTGGTGGAATTGCTATTGCAGACCGATTCAGCCGTATCAAAAGGATTCGGGCCTATTTTGATGGCCATTGGTGTGCAGTACTATGCATTGAGGAATAAGTGCACAAGGGTTGGTGCACCAGTCTTTTGTTACTTGCAATATTCACCATGATTGTTGCAGACGAATTGTTGGCATCAGATATTCGCAACAGAGATATTGTCTTTCTGTGCGATAATTTGGGTTTCATGCAAATATGACAGAAGGCCATTTACCCTCCCGTGGTTTGATTGTTGATGTGTTTGGTTCTTCAGTGCCTTGAGTTGAATAGATAACTGTTTGGCTGATGCACTTTCTAGGTTTAAGTGGGATAGATTTAGGAAGCTTTCCCCTGGTGCTGATGTGGATGTACTCCATGTCCTTTTCATGTTTGGCAGATGGTCAGTCTGACATGGGGGACCTGGCACTTCAATCGATAGCTCCGCGCTCTTTAGCCCGCTACCGAGTGACATGGTACATTTGGTGTTCCTTTCATTAGTTGTGGGGTCACGGTGCCTGTGGCCAACAGCGAGTCATCATTGTTGGAGCAAGTTCCAATCAGGTAAGATGAAGTCTGCAGTTGTGGTGGCCCTCGCAGGCATTTCCTTCTTCTTGCAACTGTCAGGTGAGTTTGATATATCTTTTGTATTGCATAAATCTTTAAAGAGTTGGTCTAGAGCTTGGTCGTCAGTGCCTAATGCCCATCAGCCTATTACTATTTACTTATTAAAAAGATTGCTTTGGGCGCTGTGGGAGGTTGTTAGTAGTTATGAGACATTACTCTTTACAACAGCTTTTTCTTTTGCTGCAGCTTTTAGGATTTAGGAGTTTCTGATGCTTTTGCGATGTCTGGAGAAACTTGGATATCTGTGAAGGATTTTGGAACACATTCATTCAGAATTGGAGAGGCTACCCAGCTGCGGCAGGTAATTGGTCCATGAAGGCTATCCAACATCCAGGAGGTTGGCATTCCAAGTGTTTTCAGAGATATATCTGGCCAGAACTGGATCTGGAAGAGTAGGTTGCTGGTATCCAACCAAATCCCGCCACATTCAGTTTGTGACCAAGACCCAAGGCTTCACATTATTTGAAATGGGACTGTTGCCCAAGACACTTTTTTGTATGATACATACACTTTCTTGTATGTTTCCCCCAAGGCAGGCAAGGTTTCATCAGCTTCTCCAGTCATTTAGAACTTCTCTTGTCTCCTGCCTGTTTCCCAGTTAGTGCAAAGAGCTTTTCTCTGCAACTTTTCCTTATATATATTTGAAACAATTTAAATAAAATTTTAATCAACCAAGGTTTTGTGGTTGGGTTTTCACATTTTCTCTAAATTGCTGGAGTCTTAACCTGACTTTCTTTAGTTTGGATGGGGCCTGTTTTTCATTTCCTAATTACTCTTTGCTATCTCTTTTTTCACCCTTTCCCCCCCCCAATTCTGACATGTGTATCAGACTTGATTATATATTGCTCTATTTAGTGATGTTGTTATGTTTCTGATGGTGTGTTTTTTTCTTCTTATAGTCGCTGCAAGCATGCTCCTATTGGTTTGGATCATAGGTCATTTGTTCATTTACTGGGAAGCTCGTCATTCTTTGGCGATTGAAAAATCGTGGGTTGGTTTGATTTGTTGTAATTGGTTTGGTTTTAGAGGTATGCGTTGGGCTTCGCTGTTGGATTGTGTTTGCACTGAAGATGAATGATAATGGGTAACTGATGTATTATTTGTTCATCTTGGTGCAATGATATTTGTAAGGACTTGACTGTAGGCTTAATCAAAAAGATCACCCAGGATTTTAATTGCTTGTTGGTTACTTGGGCCTCTTAACGTTTAGTTTGCTCCAATATTGTGTCGCAGAGGAATTGGTTGGGTGTCCGAAAAAGTGGAGTCATATTGGTGCGCAACGCAATTGGTGTTGTTCGTATTTTGCCACACACAAGTGGCGTGTCTAACAGGCTTCTCCCCTCCAGGTGAGCCTTTTGCTGCCTTTATATTATTTTAGTTAATTGTTGTAGATAGGGTCTGTGAGTAACAGTAAGTTAGATCCTTTTGTGACTTTGCACTTCTCCACCTTTAGAATTTAAACTCATATATTGTTATTTCATTAAAGCTGCCAAAATATTTTTGAGCATCTTATGTGTGATGTGTTTTATTTAAACAGTTACTTGGTAAATGTTGTTTTGAGCATTACAGGAGTTTCAAGACATCAACATTAGGGAGTTTATTGGTTGTTAATATTACTAATAATATTTATTTACTAATGATGTAGTAATACATTTTTGTAGTAAAATAAACAATGAAACTGGGGTTTGCCAACCCTATAAACAATGACGAAAATTAATATAGGATTGGGAGTCTTTGTATATCTACAGTCACTGTTACAACTGTCGTAAAACAAGATACCAAATGTAAGAAAAAGGGTCTCCAGGCCCTATAGGTAGTTCTTGACCTTTAGCCCCCATGAAAATTTTTGTTCCTAAACCCCTGACCATGTTTACCCAGGAAATAGATTCCTAATCATATGTTTGTCATGTGAAATCTGTTACATTTTGTGAGACTAAAACTGTTTAGCAGACCTTAACCAAAATGGCATTGAATGCGTTTTTTCCCCATGTTTGTGGGTTAAAAAAACACAACAACAACAAAAGGTTACAACATTATTTAGCATTTTCATGTTAGTAATCTTGTAGACTAGGGAGTTGTTATATATAATATTTTGCTAAACTTCCCAAACTATCTCAATTTGTAAGAAATACATTTATTTTTTACCTGGGTTTTTTTTTAATATAATACCAGCATATTGCAAAATGTGTATAATCTAAGACAAACATTATAAAATGACCCTGATTGTTAGCTTCTATAAGTTTTGGTACAAAGGTAAATGCAATGTATTGCAAAATGCACTAGTCAGGTTTCAAATAGGATTGAACTTCCAGCAAATAAAGAGAAGTATAATACTAATACGGAAGCAAGTATGAGACCTAAAGTATCTAAAGATCAACTTCCACAATGATATGAGGAGCATAACTTTTATGATTAAAGCTAAAATAGGAACCAGAGAAAGCTAAAGGGGAACAATGCCAGTTTTATTGTTCTTAGAACAAGAGGAAACGTTTTTTACATTACTGCTGTCACACTAACATTACAAATATGCAAATAGACACATGTAAGAAAATGTATGTAAAGGGGCACATAATATGCAAAATGACATTTACCACACAGGATCTCAGGGTGTAAATGAAACAAAGCATCGCTTACTGTTTAAAACAGTGGAGCAAACTTTTAAAATGACAGTTATCATGATTGTCAACATTTTAAAGGAATGACCACATCACTGTTGACTTTTGTCAGACTAAGACTGTCACTCACTGTACAGCATCAGTAAAATATAGTCCTAATTATCTTTGTTTTATGCTTTACTCCATTCCACAATTTTATTTTGGTAAAACCAAGCCATTGCAATCTCTTATGACACATGCAACCAGGCATTGTAAGAGAACTTTAAAACAATATTGAAAGGTAACATACGCACGCACACACAAACAAACATATCCATACTGTCTATATATCACATAGAACGTCTTGGTGTTGGGACAGATTGTGTAACGCAGCAACCACATAATGCTTTAAATTCATGATAATGACATTTCTGTATATATCTATAAGTAATTGTAACTAATAATGTGATATGAGACCGAATCCAAAATTAAGGACCGCATCCAGAAAGTCCGCACGTAAGAGGGGAGTGAACTCCCCTGTCACTCTCATCTCTCGCGTGGATTTAAGGGCAGATATACAGACACACTCTCATAAGGCAGCCTTAACAGTGACGCGCAGATCAGCAGTCCGTATGTCACAGTCATCAGCTGATGTGTAATTTTAATCAATGCACATGTGCGTTTAATGAACACACATAAGGCTCACCTACTGATAGCTATGGTTTTTTGCTATTTAATAAAAGACTTTCAACAGTGTCAATTCAAGGTAGTCTTTTGTTTCACTTATTTGTGTTTCATTTCAATATAGGAATAACGTAAAAAAAATTTTTTTAAATGTTCTACTTATTTATACCAGTATGTATAATTTCTGTTGTTTGTTAATTTATGCTACATTTGTAAGGATGTTTTTTTGGTATATAAAAACCATTTTTTTTGTACATTTAAAAAACAATCATGTCCAGCATATCCTTTTTGCTGGATTTTATTTTTTTGCATGTATCTCTTATTTAAATTTTTGTTTCCTTTTTTTGGGTTTCTCATGGCACAGTTAGAGTTGTCTTCTATATTCACTTCTTCAAAGAATTAATTGATAGTCCAAAAATACAAAGGCATGCTAGTTATTACATTTATAAAAGTCAAGCAGCAATGTCTGCGTCGCTAAAAGTTTGGCTGAATCTCTATTAAAAAATAAGTCCCCAAATTCACACACAATTCAAGGGCCATGGGTCAGATCCAAACGATCGTGTAGCGATCCGTACGATCGTGTAGCGTGGTTACGCACTACTAAGCCTAAAGCCCCCCCCCCGGGCACTCCCCTCGAACGCACGTAATATTGCTGATTTATGAGTTCAAAACCCTACCTTAACTTTTCCTTGTGTATCTTCATTCGTACATATTGCCTTTTCGTACGTAACTGCCTAACCCAGCCCATACTCAGAGCCGGTGGAACCCGGTAAGCGGGGTAAGTGGGGTAAGCGTGGCGGGAGGGCGTTAAGCCAGAGAGGCGCTTCCCTTCCGCCACACTCTCCCGCTGCTGTTGGTCCCGTCGGCCTTCTCAGCTTGGTTGCAACATTGAACTTACCTTTGCTGTCCCTCCGGTGGTCCCTGCGGCTGTGTCAGGCTCTCTCCCCCGCAGCTGTGCCTCCGGCTGTCTCCCTCGCGTTGCGCGCTGCACAAAGATGTTGCGTCACCTAAGGTCACCTCTACGTCATAGTGCCGCACGCACTATGACGTAGAGGTGACCTTAGGTGACGCTCTACGCTGGGATGGCGGTGTTAGTGCGATAACGCTGCCCTCCCAGCCTCATTACCCTCCCTCCCCCGCCTCCCTTCACTAACCTCAGCGTAGTTACGCTGAGGGACGCCCCCTCCAGCATTACTACGCTGAAGCTATGGACGCCCGATCTAAGATCGGGCGTTTCCGTAGTAACGCCGGGCAACATCTGCCCGGTGCATGAGCAGATCGGCTATTAAGCTGATCTTACGCTGCTGGCTGGCGTTTTAATGCCAGTCAGCGTATGTCTGGCGCAGGCCCTAGGACACTATTGTGTAGTGGTGACTATGGTTTGCTTTGTTTTATTGTGGTTACAATTGTGTTGTATGATGACGCTTACTATAATCTAGGATGGTCACTGGTGTCAATTTCAAATTGTTAAACAGAAGGGCGCAAAATTAAAGTTTGCAGGGGGCGCCAAACACCCTAGCACCGGCCCTGCCCATACTGTACAATTGAAATGCCTCCCTTCACCTACAATGCGTATTTTCGTCTTGCGTAGGGATGACCCGCCCCTTCGTATGTAGTTGTGAACATGTTATGTACGATCAGAGTTACGATGTGTAACATCTGCCGTGCGCATGTACAGTTCATACTAACAGCCAAACTCATGCATGCAGCATGCGTAAATTCTGTCTGGATCTGGCCCCATATCCTAAGTACATTCCTATTTCTATGTATGGCATGCTTACACATGGAAAGACACACACGAATGTGTAGGTGTGGTTAGCTGCAGCTATCTTTGAATCGCACTTGCGTAAAATTGCGTTGCATATTTTTAACCAAGTATGCAATTTCTATCCTAAGTGTGAACACGGTCCCATATGTGCAAGAGAAGTTCACACCACCTGCACTCCCCTCGCGCATATGGACCTTTCCATATTCAGAACTCTACTTTAAAGTGTCCGCATGTGGAAAGCTATGTATGGAAGGAGGACCTGCATGAGGGCTTTAAGACACCCTTACTGTACGATTACCATTCCTATGTCCACCCACAATGCGTGACTTGTAAATATGGTAAGCGGGTCCGTCCCATATGCAAAGATATATTGCTGCATCAGAACCCAGTATCGGTCAGCTGAGCTCCAATGCAGAAGCTGTGCGCAGTACTAACTGACAACATACACAGCGTGTGTTAGTTGCCTGTCAGACTTCATTTAGGATACTGTCCGTGTTATGGAAATGTGGGCCTACATCAGGGAACAAAGGGAAGAAGCAAGTCAAGGCCTTTAGCCCAGGAAGTATCCAGTCTCTGGATCACAGTTTATCAGCAACAGTCAACTGGATGCCCTTTTGTCTGGTCATTGCTTTTTTCAAATGTTTTATTTTCTTATGGCACCACTTTAGTTCCTTCCTGAGAATGTATTTTCAAGAATAGCCAGCACCACATTATCTGCAACATGTGTATTGAAAAGTTATTTTCAGCATGGCTAAGAGTTGTCTTTTCCATTCCATATAGGAAAGAGGTCAGCTGACATCTGTAAGCATGCAGTATTGTATATGTTTTTCTTTGAGGGTAATCAGCATATAGCATCTGTATACAGAAATTATAGCAGTGTATAGCAGGCTGCCAATGTATACAAAAATGTAACACATTCATAACAATTTTTTTTTACATAAAATGATTAATGAGGAACCTAATTTAGATATAGTCTTAAATTAATTAAAAAATAATTTATCTGTCCAGTATTTAAACATCTTTATGAAGTTCAGATGTTTCTCCAATTAGATTGTAGCATTGTAGCATTTTTTGCCTGTCCCTAATTGGCAATGCGAGCCTTCTCAGCGGGGATTCGCAACAGGTCTGACACCAAAAGTAATAGGCATGTATCTTGTAATGTGTGTATGAGAGTGGAAAAACAGTAACAAGTATTCAAGAAAATTCATAAAATATTTGTTGTGTTATCTTTTCCACAGTGGAACAGCGCTTACTGCTGGAAGGGGGTTATATGCAGTACATACAATGTGATGATGTCATCATGCTGTGTGTGCTCAGCCTCTGTTAGTGAGATATGTCTGATAGCAGCAGGGCACCTGTCTATAGAGATGGCAGTACACATGGCCTTTATTTAAGTGCAGGGCCCTCTGAACCGTGGGGCACCCTAATCCGGCTCTGCTTGCAACCAAAAAGGGTCACAACACATCACTGAAAAATAATAAATTATTTTTTATTGTGTATTCTTTATTTATGAGTTTCAATGTAAAGCATCGTACAAATAATAAAATATCAATATAGGAATAGCTGACTTATAGATCAATTATACATCCGCACTAATCAGCTTAACATTGTCAGACTTATAAAAAGCATACATAAATATTACAAAAAGTTATGTATGACTGTAAATTGTATGTAATAAAATAACACAAGATTGAGAGAGACAGAGAGAAGTAGAGAAGAAGAAGAGAGAGAAGAGAATGTGGGACAAGGTGGGGAGAGGAGGGGGGGTGGTATTCTCCAGTATGGTACACTCAGTGTTACCAATTTGGAACTAGGGGCCTGATCCAGAGCAACGCTCGCAAGCGAGCGTACGACGAGCGTATGCGAATTTTCGGCAAAAAATTTGCAATGCGCATGCCCAGTATGACAGCTTCTGGTCGCCCGAGCGTCATGAGCGAATAGCGGGCGTATCGTTAGCGTATTTTTCGCTCGCTGGGCGTATTTTCTTTACGATGGTCGGCTGGGCGCCCGTTTTACTACAGGGAGGCGGGGATAGCCATTTAAATTGTACAGTATGGGCGTGCTAAGCGTATTTTCTCAGCGTATTTTCTGCGAATTTTCGTACGGCCGACGGTCGTACCCAGTGTAGGGTATAGCCGCCGTAAGCAGGGACTTTACTATGGGAGTGCTAGGGGCGTGTAGGTTGATACGCCCGAGCGTACGTTCGCATTCGCCCGTCGTGCGAATTTTCGTAGCGCTGGATCAGGCCCTAGGTGCTTAAGCATAAGGATAAGCCTGCAAACCTGGTATTAATTATGTTGGCAGTGTTATAGAGAAAGGGGTTCAACCTGTTTCAGGTGTATGTTGGGGTGATAGATAATTAAGAAAAATTAAAAATTAAATTAAAAAAGGGAGTGGTTTTAAAATCTAGCCATGCATACCATGTAGTAACATATGCTGTAAATTTATCGTTGGCAGAGGTGAGGATATTGTCCATAGCAGCATAAAAATCAATACATTCAAACCAATCTTTGACCATTGGAGGAGTGGTGGAACGCCAGCGACATGGGATAATGGCTCTGGCTGCGTTGGCCAAGTGTTTAAAAATATTTTTTTAAATTTTACATAGAGCTTTCACCAGTAAAAAAATGTATTTGCTGAATTATAGTGCAGGCTACCGAGGTTGGGCAGGGGTGTAGCCAGTTTTTAAAATGGGGGATTTGACTATAGAAAACTATTAAGAGCAAATAAAAAATATGCATCCCTCGGAAGAATATATTAAAGCCAATATGTCAGACTGCTGGATGATTTTGGCCAATAATCCCCCTTATTACATTCCAACTGTGTAAAATCAGACAAAGGCATCAGTGGGCCCTGTCAGCAAGATTACATTATACAAAACAACAAGAATGTGAGGCATTTAAGAAACTATTTATTGTCATTTTTTTTTAAACTGCAGAGGTAAATCATTCTTAGTAATATAACCAAGTATTTCTTCAAGATAATTGGAATGTAACAGGGTTTAGAACCATAGGCCCTGGTTCAGAGATTGAAAATAAGAATTTAAAGTTACACCTGGCCTAAACCATGTTGATTTCAGGGGAGTCAAATTTCATTTGTTGCAACAGTATTATAGTTAAAAGGTGATGTTTCCCAGCTCAAGTCTAATTAGCAGTTTAAAAGTGAAGCTGATCAGGTATCTGTGTGCAATAAGTAAAAGCAAAGCATTCTCCCTGCATGCATAGAATAAAATTAACTTGACTCCCCCTGAAATCAACATGGTTTTGCCCAGATGTAACTTTAAGTTCTTATTTTCAGCCTCTGAATCAGGCCCAATAGAGCGTTATGGCAGTAGAGGACCCAATACAAATGTGCTTTTTGGAAACCAAAGTTTTCCCTTCAGGAAATCATGGTTACAGTCTATGCTAAGGTTTAAATCTAGCAGACTTGAGGACTGTTTACAGTTACCGGTAAACACAAGTTGGTTACGAGAAATTTTCTCCCACTCTTATTTCTGTTTATTAGTTTATTGGGATAAAAGGTTAAGTTTTATTTCTTGTTAAACAGCCCAGCATTACTCATGAGTCTAGAATGATTTCTTCTGCTAAAAATGTAATCTAATTTTGAGCATTAAAATGTTAAAAGGAACTTCAAAGCATCTAAAAATAAATGTAAGTTGTAGTATTAATCCAGTTCTGTTCTGAGGAATAATTTATAAACTGATGACATAAAAAGATCCAGTAGGGAAATTAAGATACTTATATTAATAAGGGCACATATGAAGTTAAGATAACAATATGGCTGCTTTTTTCATTTAACCTGATTCACACTTAAGAGTAAAATTGCAAATTTACCTAAATATATGCATGTGAAAAATACACAATACCAATTTAGAGAAAAGAAAGAAACTGATTAACCACTCCTCCTGTGTAGGGAGTGTAACGTAAGGACGTACGTATTTCCTGCTTATATTTAGGTACATGTGGACTGTAAATTGGTCATGCTTAATGGTGCTTAAAATTGCTTGTGATTCAAAGATACGTAAATAAACGCACTGATTAGGCTTTGGAAAAGTCAAGTTTTTTTTTTGTTTTTTTTTATAAAACAAGTCTTACTCTCATTAACATATGTAAACAAAAGTAGCCATTAAAAATACAACTTGAAATAAGAATAATCATGACATACTTTACAATACAGATAAACACATACTGCATGAAGTTAGAAATAAAATGATCCACTACATAGAGACTTTTGTAAAACAATAAAAAAAATAAGAAATAAAAAAATAAAAAAGTAAATGTTATGGTGTTTTTTCACAAAATGAAAAGTAAATAAAAAATAATGAAAAAACCTTTACAAACGATAACCAAATAATGGCACCTTTACAATGGTAAAGTCTTGCACAAAATGTAAAATCAGCATTGGATTAAATAAACGAGCTTTTATTTGTTTCATTTGAACACATCCATTGATTATAAAAACGCAGCAGGTGTGGCCTGAACTAAGTGGAAGACGCATGGCCTCACAGCAAACAATAAGGTTCTTCAACTTACGAGTGGCCGAGTGCTACCTTAACTTAAAAGACTGCATGTACGTAATCTACGTAACGAAATGCCAAGTAGATAGCGTAAATTATTTACTACGCGTACGCATTAGCACCACACTTAGAAATCGGCACGTAACTTACCAATACACGTAGTTGTGAATCCGGTCCACTCTGTGAAAATCAGGTAGTGCAGTTTGTGCTGCTGCCCCAGACACAGTGGACAACAGATGTACTACAGAGACAGAAAGACAGTACAATGGAGACACATGGTCTTGCCCGCCTCTGCTAACACCGGTTTAATGGCAGCATATATGTGTCTGCCTCTATGCAGTCTGAATCCTGTTTGTTGGTGTACGGGTTTGATTTGCCGCTTTGATCTTCTAACAGATCACTTTGTGGCAATGTAGCGCTGACTGACATCAGTTTTCAGCAGTTTACCCTTAGAAGACATGGCTTCTGCTAAGGCATGGTCTCCTAAGAGTCCCACTGCAACAGTTAAGTTTTCTTTATCCTAACCATCATCTTCCAAAAACCTAACCTTAATCCTGCCCAGCACTAACCCTCCTCGTCCCACAGCCTAACCCTAACTCTACCTAACTCTAACCATCATCATAATTCTATCCACCTCTAAGTCTAACCATCCTCACCCTGCAGCTTATCCTTAATCCTCCCCTCTCTACAGCCTAACCCTAACCTTCCTTGTCCCACAGCCTAACCTACTGGGTGCCCCCTTTACGTCATCATGTGATAGCACGGCTCGCCCACCCCTAAAAACAGCCCTGTGGATGGAGATATATAAGAAGGGTGATAGGATAGCTAGGATATGCAAGGGGGCTGCAATGATGGCTGGGTTGACTTTTTTAAACTAAATGTAAATACATTTAAGCTGTGCGTATGCCATTGTAATTTAAAGGTATAATTTTTATTTCGCTGCTTTATGTCACTACTATTGCCATTGCATTGAATAATATAGGGGAATTATGATTTACGAGTAACAGTACAGAGAAACATTACTAAGGTGTTGTACAGAAGGAGGTCCATGGGGGCGAAACCATGAATGTCCACACCGGGTGACACCAATCCCAGTGATGCCACTGCTCACAGTATAAGATAGTTCAAGGCTCTTTCACAAGTAGAACTGTTAAGTATGGTGTTATGTTATGTTATGTTACTGAGAGACAAGCCAGTAAATGGTAGTGGGAAGAAACCACATACTGGGGTCTATTTACAGAGATCATTTTAGTGCGATAGGGCCAGTTTTCACTTCAAAACTGGCCCTATCGCATTAAAATGAAGTGTGACATATTTACAGGACGGCGGAGCGGAGTTTTACACTCCGCTCCCGGCGTCAGACTAATGCCAGCTCAGGCTGGCGTTAGTGACAATTATTCTGGCGATGTCCCCATATACCCCTCTTTTCCTTCCCCTAATAGCTGTTATTAGGGGCAGGAAAAGGAGGGCATGTATGGGGAGACCGTATTCGGAATACATCCCAATCGAGTCCCAGTAAAAAAATAAAAATATAAAAAAACATTTTTTTTATAAGTAAAAAAAAATATATGAATAAACCCCATAGAAAATAGGAATAAACATTACTCACCTGTCCGGGCGTCCCGTCGGGCTGCAGCTGTCCGGTCCCGGCATGAATACACTGCACATGCGCAGTGTTTCTCATGTCAGGACTTGGAAAAATTTCAAAGTGCCAAAACAGAAGCACTGCGCATGTGCAATGTTTCTCATGTCCTGCGCATGTGCAATGTTTCTCATGTCCTGCGCATGTGCAATGTTTCTCATGTCCTGCGCATGTGCAGTGTTTCTCATGTCCTGCGCATGTGCAGTGTTTCTCATGTCCTGCGCATGTGCAGTGTTTCTCATGTTGGCAGTGTTTCTCTGATTGAGAGATACTGCGCATGTGCAGTACTTCATTCAGGGATCGCACGGAGGAGAAGGGCAGCACCGACCCGTGGCTCATCGCGGGACCTCGGACGAGGGGTGAGTATTAGTAAATGATGTGAAGGAATCTGCCAGGCTCGCTGCGATGATAAGCGAGCCTGATGCAGCTTCCTTCACAGGGAACGAGGAAGGTAAGTAAATAGACCCCACTGTATTTCCCCATGTATGAGAAGCACCTTTTTTGGAAAAATCTTGTGTCCAAAAACAGGGTGCGTCTTATACAGGGGGGTTACCATTTTAACATCCAGCCGCAGTCTGACTCCAGACTAGCGCCGCTGGTCTGGAGTCTGGCTGCGGCTGGATGTTAAAATAAGGTCTAGGCTGCAGCTCCCTCCCCTCTTTCAGGTTTTCTTACCTTTCAGATCATCCAGCGAGCTGGACTGCGGTCAGAATATGAAGTCCCGCGGTGGCCGAGACTGGGAAATGAAGTCCCAGGCTGTGATGGCGGGACTTCATTTCCCAGTCTCAGCCACCGCAGGATGTTATATTGTGGCCGCAGTCCCGCTTGCTGGATGATCTGAAAGGTAAGAAAACCTGAAAGAGGAGAGGGAGCTTTCCCCATGTACAAGATGCACTTTTATTTTGGGACCCCAAAATTAAGGTGCGTCTTATACAGGGGTGCGTCTTGTTCATGGGGAAATACGGTATATTATAATGACCATTATAAATAATTTTAATTACTGTTACATCTTTTAAAAACTGAAACTGTGCAAGTTACTGACTATACACATGATTGATAACATATTTAAAAATAACTTACATATGAACTTGAAATTACTGTAAATATTAAATGTGGTCTAGGATTTGCTTAGCTAAGAATTTCATATGCTAAATAAACAATGTTCTGCATTGTTCTCATGAGAGTCAGTCAGACTGTCCTGTAGAACAAAACCTTTTAGACAGGACACACAGGAGAGATAAATGCAACAGTAAATAGAATGTCGATCGTCCACGTGCTTTTAGTAACAAAGCCAGATCCAGAATTACAGTCTCATTTCAGCATGTGCGAGTCTCAGGCTTCCAGCACAAAACTGGATCCCTATGATCCAGGCTACCTCCCCAGAAACCTATGCGATGGTTGTATTGAACGTCTCATCATGCATACAGTGTATATGCATGGTGAGCAGGTGGAGGTATGATTCAAGAGGTAGCTGAAAAGGGAACATGGAGAGAATAGGGTGTCTATAAGGGGAAGGAGTCAATAGTAGAAATAAAGAGGGGTTCAAATTTATCAATAAACTGCCTCTGCCTGTTACAATACCAGTGTCCTGCTTCCCAGGGCGCAAAGTTTAACTGGGGGCCTGGCTTTGCTAGACCCCCTCATGGTGGGGATAGTCTGGGCTGCAGGACACCCAGCAGGTTGCAGCCCCCGGTAGGCGGTAACCAGTACCGCAACAGTGTCCAGATAAGAGGTACCACTGGGAGAGTTGAGAACAAGAGGTAAGTACCAATCAATGCAGGACCAGACTGCAGATGTTGTACACAATAAACAGAGCAGTGCAGAAGGTAAGAACCAGTACAGGACTGGAGTGCAAATGGAGTTAGCACAAGAAACAGAGCAATGCAAAAAATACATCAAAACACAAGAGAGCACAGATAACAAGCAGACAGACCAAACAAACAGGGGCACTTTTCTAAGCTCACACATGCAGGAGGCAGAGGTACAGGAATAATGGCCTGATTCAGACCTCCGTCACCCGGCGTTAATACGCCGGGCATAAGCGTAAGATCGTCTAGAAAGACGAGGGGGGGGGGACTTAGAGTTTAGAACTGGCTGGGAGTGAACAGCCCTATCACTCACTCTAATCCCATGTGTATTTTCTATTTTATACTGTTTAAAATCACTTAAAGGTGTTGGTAATGTTACCATGTCCCTTTAAGACTTTATACAATGGAATTAAAGCATACCAATACATAATCACAAAGACTAATGGAACTTTCAAAGGACGCACTATACATCACATTTATTATGTTTGAATGATTATCTAATCACTAGCCACCTGTTTATCGGCAATTCTATGTCCCCTATTGTTATATGGACGACTGCATTATATGCTGTCATGTTACTGCTCACCTGGGGGTAGTCATTGATGTTTTAGAATGCATTGTACAAAGGAAGTCTTTTTATTCACATCAAAGATATGAAAGCTTGTGAAGCGTGACCTGAATGGTAAAATGAGCCGTGGTCTATTGAGTATTGTGACTTCAAAAATAGGAAAGTGTGCTGTGATAGGTTAGGATATAATATAATTTTCACTACTTTAAAGTGAAACATAGTAGCCTAATTGCATACATAAAAAAATAGCGTATAGATGCATTTATAACACCTAGGTCTCTCCCTCTCATACCTTATTGTCTGCAGTAAATAGTAAAGGGTATCATAATTCTTTAGGAATACAGTGGTATATGCATCCCGGGCAGTTCCATAAGCCCCTGATTTGGGTCATCAGCTACCTTCACTTGCTGCTAAGTGACGCTGATATCTCCTTTGCAGAAACTTCAATTGTTAGCAAAAGATGCTGTTGTGTCTGATAACAGCAAAGACTAGCCGGGACTGTGGAATACTTGTGTGACTGCACCAATTGTTATGTGACACAACAGCGTCTTTTGCCCACAGTCAGTCATTTTGCAACCCATATAGCTGTGCATCCTTGGTACTTAGTGCTCCCTGGACAATAATTTACCAGCCTGCCCTTTACCACATCATACATGGAGTCAGCAGGATTTAAAAAGGATGGTTGTCATGAGTGGACAGTGATCTTTTTTTTCTGCTTGGAGCTACTGATAAATTCATGTATATAATAATAATCAACATTATCATCATAATAGACAACATTATGTTTGTACTAAATACCAATTTTTATTATGTGGGCCTGGGATGCATATACCACCTGGCTCCTCTGGTCTCTAGAAGTATATTCCTGTAGAATTATGATACCTTTTACCATACTTGAGTAAGTTTGTAGTGTGCAGTATCTAATTTTTATGTATGTATGTATGTATGTATGTATGCATGTATGTATCATGGCCGGCTCATAACCCATTCCAAGTAGAAAGGCCAAACAGGATGCAGAGACAGGAGGGGATGCACCTGAAGAGCTGCTCTGCACTAACAGCATAATCTTATGTACCTATGGGTTGTACAGGCTTTCCGGCACTGCAGTGCAGTTGCATAGCTGCAGAAACCCTGTACAGCCCATCAAAGGGATATCAGCCGGGACCTGCAGGCAGGGCCGTTTTTAGGGACGGGCAACCCGTACAATCGCATGCTGAGCACCCCTAGGTGACTTAAAGGGGCACCCTGCAGGACAGCCTTTCTTCCCCTTTGGGTCTCCCTGCCCTCCCCCTTTGGGTCTTCTTGCCCTCCCTTTGGGTCTCCATGCCCTCCTCCATGGCTCTCATGCTGAGAGGTGAAGGTGTCAGGTAGTATGTTATGGTGCTGTAAGAATAGGGGTGATGGGTGTCAGGTAGTATGTTAGAATGCTGTAGGAATAGGGGTGAGAGGTGTCAGGGAGTATGTTGGAATGGTGTAGGAATAGGGGTGAGAGGTGTCAGGGAGTATGTTGGAATGGTGTAGGAATAGGGGTGAGGAGTGTGAGGGAAAATGTTGGAGTGGGGTAGGAATAGGGGTGAGGAGTGTGAGGGAAAATGTTGTAGTGGGGTAGGAATAGGGGTGTAAGTGAATGTCTCGATGTAGACTTTTTTTTGTGGGGAAACAATAGGTCGTCCCGGGGGATTATGGGCGTCCTTATGTATTTTTGGGAGGGTATAAATTACTGGGATCGTGGGCTCCATCACCTCAATAAAATTTCTTTCATTTTCTGTAATGGTCCCTTTTTTAACAAATTTTCCCACCAACTGTTTGAGTTTCTCCCCATATTCCTGTGTTGGATCCCCCCTAAGTTTCTTATATGTATTTTCATCCTGGATCTGTCTAAGAATTTCCTCCTTGTATTTATCCGAGTCCATCACTACAACCGCCCCCCCCTTATCGGCTGGTTTAATTATCGTTGCTGGACGTTTTTTTAGACCCTTTAACGCTTTCCATTCACCTTGTGTAAGGTTGCTCTTGTTTTTATTCTTGTCCCTATGTTCTTTAAACCTTTTGTTATTAAGTTTTTGTAAATCTCTTGTGACTAGTTTTTCAAAAGTTTGTATGAAATTGCCCTTCTTATGTTTCGGGAAGAAGGTTGATTTGCCTTTAAATGTCTGAACTTTAGGGGGTATATTAGTGGGGGGTGTTTCATCTTTAGGGTTAGTGTCTTGGAAGAACTTTTTTAGGGTCAGCTTCCTAACAAATTTTTGAGTGTCAATAAACACATTAAAAGGATTATACGAATTGCTGGGTGCAAACTTTAGTCCTTTTTTTAACAATTGTTCCTCGTCCTTAGTTAATGGATGGGAACTGAGGTTGAAGACACGGGTATTCCCATCTTCCTCAGCCTCTTCATTAGTATCTATTGTTTTTCTTTCCTGTTTCTTCATTTTTGCTCTCAATCTTTTTTGTTTATTGTCACCCCCTCTTTTTCCCCTTTTGGGTTTTTCATGGATTGATGATGTTCTCCTAGGGACTAATTCCAATATGGGTCTCTCCTGTCCCCTCCTTCTTCTAAAAAAGGAGGGGGCTGTTGGAAGTTATCATATTCTCTTTGATAATTAAAGAAATCCTGGTTATTTGGAAAATTGTCTATATGTAAAGGTCTTTATTGCGTATAATAGTTGTAATCTTGGCACTTTAACTGCACGGTACTGCACTTTAATTGCATTGTACTGTTTTTTAACTGGACTGGACTGCACCTTAATTACTTTGCATCTATGTAGATCCCTAGTTTTTCCCCCCCCTTCTGTTTTACCAGGAAGGAGGGTAACATTATATTCCCTTCCTAATCCCTATAATTTTGTTCAATGATTGTATCTATTAGACATAAAGTAACATCATTATTTAAGATTGTATAAGTCAAGCCGTGCGGTGGAATATATGGTTTTTATTATGGTGCCATTTTGTTTAATGGGTGACTTATAACCAGGTATATCAGGAAAAATTATTGTATATTTCTCATGGATAAACACACTCTTGAATAGAACGACTAGCTTTACTCAATTCTAGTTTGAAATGTACAAGGGAAGGATACAACGTGTATGGACTTTTAAGAACTAGTACCTCACTGAATTCTATATACACAGGGGGAATAAGATTTTTGTTATGTATTTATTAGTCATTTTTAAATAAATTGTTTAATAAGTCTTAATCAATATGATGTGTGTGTGCTTTTAAGAATGATGTTTTACTGCATTATAATATATATAAAAGGCGGAAGATAACCTCCGAGTTTGTATTTATAAATTATATTATTCTATTGGCATTTACTGTATGGGTCCAAACCTTTTAGATCTATATTTTATTGTATTATTTATAGGGTCTCACAAAACCACTATTTATTTGCACACACCTCTTAATAACAAGTAACATGGTATTTGCTTATACATATCCCATGTATTTGGATATATTCACCATTCCATCACTAATAAATATTGACACACTTGTACGAAAACTCTTTATTTATTATAACAGAGGAGTCATTGTTAACACTGATCACATATTTATATACTTTATTATGTATGTCATAAACTAAGGTAGTAATATTACCCCGTTCTTATTGTAATCCTTCAAGCTTGTCATCCACACAAGTCTTAATATTCATATCACTATTTATTAGGTAATAACACTACCCCTTTATTTACTGTAATTATATTACCTTGTCACTAGTATGTGTTTTAATATTATCTATATCACTTATTCAATTTTTGTATATGCATATTCCCGCCCCCCTGTTGTCTTCATGCACTATAATCACATGGTATTGATTTTTATTTTTATTTATTATAAAAGTCATAAGGTTTTAAGAAATGTCGATTTTAACATGGAGGTATCACCTAGGCAAGACTAGCAATATGCCTAGTTAATTACATATGTATTATTGGAAGTCTATAGCGGCATATAGGGCAAAGAAGGGTGAACGGAGACTCTGTTTACAAAGTGTATCACCCCACCCACAAAAGGAGGACTTCCATGACGTCAAAACAGCGGGAGATTGCATTTAAACACCGTGCACATTCCATTCCGGACATTGCCTTTGAGAAAGGGAGGACCTCCCGAAACATGTCAGGCTGATTCCGGATTTTTACACAGGACGTCCGATATTGGTGATTGCTGCTCCAGCCCTCAGACGGTTCCCAGTGCTCCTTCTCTCGGTTGTTACAAGCAGCATACTGCATCATAATAAAATGTACACTAAAAATGGGGTGGTACCACTTTAAAAGCGCTATATATACCCTGCAGCAACTCTCTTCTACTAAAAAGGGTCCAACAACCTTTTAAAATAAGCACAAAACATACAATAATAAATGTATTAGAGATGAAGCGCTGGTTGGTGTCAAAAATAAAACTTAGCGTAATGGATGGGATAGCATAGAAGTGCCCAGTATAAACACAATAATATATGAATATACAATAAATAACAAAAAACAAATAACAAATATCATAAAAGTCCACGGAAGAATAGCGGCATATAGGGACTTATAGTCTTTGTTAAAATAGTTGATAATCAACTATTTTAACAAAGACTATAAGTCCCTATATGCCGCTATTCTTCCGTGGACTTTTATGATATTTGTTATTTGTTTTTTGTTATTTATTGTATATTCATATATTATTGTGTTTATACTGGGCACTTCTATGCTATCCCATCCATTACGCTAAGTTTTATTTTTGACACCAACCAGCGCTTCATCTCTAATACATTTATTATTGTATGTCTTGTGCTTATTTTAAAAGGTTGTTGGACCCTTTTTAGTAGAAGAGAGTTGCTGCAGGGTATATATAGCGCTTTTAAAGTGGTACCACCCCATTTTAAGTCTAGAAACAGCACTGCCTGCAGGAATAAGCAAGAAGACAGCAAAGGTAAGTCAATTATTGTTGTAGTTTGTTAAAAAAAAAGGTTGGGGTTGGAACACTAGGCAGACATGAGGGAGGTATATCTGAACGCTGGAGATACATGAGGACATATTATGCCACAGAGTGAGGAGGAGGAGAATAAGCTGAGAAAGAAAAAGGGCAAAAAGAAAAAGTGAAGTAAGACGATAGATGGGGCGGTATGAAGAGGCAAGGGGAAAAAGGATGCCATGTTCTGGGTTGTAAGCTCTGCAGGGGATGGGGTACAAAATGTGTGTGTGTGGAGGGGGTGGGGGTTGCAGCGCTATTGGAGGAAGGTGGAGCTGCTTGTACATCCACAGACAGCTGGTGGAGAGATGCATGTTGCAGTGGTGTATGGTGCAGAGGTGTATGGTGCAGTGGTGTATGGTGCAGAGGTGTATGGTTCAGAAGTGTATGGTGCAGTGGTGTATGGTGCAGAGGTGTATGGTGCAGTGGTGTATGGTGCAGTGGTGTATGGTGCAGTGGTGTATGGTGCAGAGGTGTATGGTGCAGAGGTGGCTGCTTCTGCATAGAAAAGTTGAAATGCTGCAAAACAAAAGTAAAAGAATGACATTAGTTAGCAGCACTAGGATTAATGTGTGTGTCTGACATGCTGGTAGTACTAGGGTTAATCTGTGAGTAGCCAGCAGATCTAGTACACAAATTAACCCCAATACACCTATAATCTGTGTCAGACTATAGGGTCAACTATCTCTTGCGTTGTTCTTCTGTGTATCTGAATGTTATTACTGTTGCTGACACCTGTTTCAGTCTATCTCTTTAGTTGGTGATTAGATACTTTGTTTAGTGTGTGTTCTGACTAATCTTGTGATATATTGCTATTTATTTCCTGCAAGTTACCATGTTATGAGTTAACTCCTGGGTTCACAACCTGGTCTGTGCATGCAGCAAAGTGCATCCTAACCAAAGTGCATTCTAATACTCTGCACCAATATTGTTAGCAGAACCAACCCTCACTGGTGACAGATCCATTCATCAGCCATGTTCTCAGACAACTTCACTATGAACAAAATATTTCTGGATGGAGATCGGCTGTACAAGCTGCCTCTGAGATAGGATTTTATCCTGCAGATGACTTATTACAGAGATTTTGTACTGTGGTTTTCCCAATAACAAACATTCATCAAAGCAGAGAAGAAAGTTTGGATCATAGTACATTTTGTACCGACTGCATTAAATGTCAACACAAATAGAGACACTGGGCCGGATCCAGAACTACGTCCATCTTCCATAGAAGCAGATATGCAGATTACGTACAATAGCTACTACGCATGCGCAGTAGCTATTGTTCAGTGAATTACGTACGTCTATGGAAGACGGACGTAGTTCTGGATCTACCCCACTGTGTTAAAAATACTGTTTAAACACTGTGATTTCTTATTTTCACTTGTGCTACTGATAAATGTATATCTTAGATTACCTAAACAGCTTAAAATGTCACTTTATATAATATAGTAACCAAAATAATGAATTAAATATATCATATGGTGTAATGACAGTTAATAATGCCGCCTTCACATTGGGGCCCTGGCAATATCCCAGGTCTGTGAACCTGAGACCCAGGCAGACGTATATTGTCTGCTCTGTAGCCACCCAATGTGTTTCAGGGCTTTATATAAAAAATATTATTTTAGTACTGTCAAAATCATTTAGTTGAGCACATCTACAGGTCTACCTCAACTGATGTAGTACAATTACACCTTTATTTTACCAGCCCCTTCGCCTCCCCCATATTGTAACTAAATCTGCTTATGTGTGCATGTTCCTATGGCACACAATGCATACTGATGATTCTGTCTGTAATATATAATGCAGAAACATTAGTTGCATGCATTCGCAAATATATGAGACATCAGCCACTTTCACGGCTTTTCTGCTAAGAAGAGTCCCTATATTAGGTATTATATCAAATGCAAACAAATTGTAACTATATTTAACTATATATAAATCACTGTTGCCTCTCCTTGACCACACTTTAGATTACCGAGTTATCTAAATTTGGCAAGTAAAGCTATGTTAAAACAAGCGACTTATGTAGTACAACTATCACTTGGGGTCAAGGCAGGTTTAGATTGAATCCAGTATATTCAGGATCTCTCTGCACAGGATGTGTATATTATTTTATTGCTCCTCTTAGAGTTTACATTAGAATTACTTGCCCATCTATGGAGGTGCCAGCAGAAACTGTTTGGATTACATGGGGCGCATACATTACCAACAGCTGCTTAAAAGCCTTGTGAGAGGAAAGAATTATTAGTGAGGAAGTTATTGTTTGAAAAATTAAACACAAGCCCTGAACACATCTATTATACAACTGTTGCAGAGCTGACTGTCCTAATATGCATCTGAGTTCTTTTGCAGTGAGGAAATAATGGCACAATATAATTTCAGTGCACCTCTAATATATATATATTAATTAGAAACAAAAATACATTATCTACATTTACAGTAACACAGACTATGGGGTAGATCCAGAAATATGCACGCAAATGATTTTACGCTAGCCGCTGACGTAAAATCGCCTATTAGTATTTACTGCACATGCATGTGCATATACACAATCTACATATGGAACAGATATGTAGATTACGTTATAAATTTACTGTGCATGCGCAGTAGTCAAAAACGTTAAACTCCGTACGTATATGTTATACATCCGGGAGTCTGCATACGGACCAGATTTTTTTTTTACTTTTAAAAAAGAAACTAAAAATGACCAAAAGTTGGTGCGGTTATGCAGACACATTGTAAGTAGACGTTCCATGCACACAAATGCAAACCTACAGTTAAAGGACCCCTATGGCACTCGTAAGTCTATTAAGAACCTGAAAACCGGGGCTGTGCCGAGGGAGTTGCCTTGCTACTAGTTGCATATATTTAAGAACCTAACGCGTTCTTAAGTGTGAATCAGGTCCTACCTTTCCAGGCCAGATGAAGCTAGAGTTTATGTTGCTTAGTATTCCACTGTAATAAGATGCAAAACATAATACTATACAAATCAGTTTCCTGTTTGTTTTACTTACTGTACTACTGTGCTGTAATACTTACTCTATTACTGAATTGTTTATGTAAAATTTATTCAGTTATTCAAACTGCATATTATCAGAACAATGTAACCCCAATATTGCAACATCCATGCCATAATCCATTATAGGCAAAGCGGGCTATACCGAATCCCAGGTAAATACAGTGGCGTTCATTACCAGTTGACATATGTCATTAGCCCCAATATTATGGACATGAAAGGTATTTAGCCACCACGCAATAGTTACAACAAGTTCCCAAAAATGCAATAACAAAATTCAGCCAAATTTTGATGGGAATGCTAAATAGTCCAATATACAATATTTGGTATTATTTGTTATAATATAAAATACTGCTTAACAATAAAATAATATTGGCTACAATATTGCTCATTTTCTGTGCATTAATACCTATAAGATAAAGTTAGCCTTATTTTGCTTTATTTTTTGGTACTTTTAAGGTAACTGTACAGAATATGTATCTATTTTTAGATCCATACATAAAGTATATTATTATTGCACATTCAGATTCATAACTATATCCTTGCTTACACATATCATATCACATCTCACCATACCGTAGATGGGTCGCTTAACAAAGAAGACATGCAACAGATACACTTGTTCATTGTTTAGAAAACTTTTCAGGTATATGTTTACTGTCAAAATATATATATAAATAATTTTGAGTACCTGTATTATGCCTAAGTGATGTTATATAACCTAACAGTGATCAAAGTTGGTTGGTATATGGTGGTATGTCATACTGTCACTTATCCACATGAGTTAATTTTAAAAAAATCTCAATTTTTTTCTATTATTTACTTTGTTTCCATACCACCTCTTCTAATTGTCCATGCCACTACTTGCAAATTTATCCTTCAACCACTGAACCATAATTGGCCGGATCCTGAACTGCAAGTCCCCTGTCTCGGAACATCTCCGCATGCGCGCACCAGATGTTCTAACAGCGTAAGTACTAACGCACGTAACGAAGTACCCTTCAGTTACGATGGCTGTATCCCTGCCATATAGGCGAGGATAGCCATGTAAATTATGGGTCGGGGGCGGAGGAAGACCCATTATGACTGTCTAGTCATAAATGTTAAGGTAGGAATCTGGACACGTAAGTGACAGCGGGAAGTGCAGGGGGCGTGCGCTCCCCACTACGGGAGTGTAGCTACGGATCTGACCCAATATATCAAGGATGTCACATACTGACTCCTTTCTGTTTTCTTTTTTACACATTTAGTTTTTATTAGTATTTTAAAGGTTACAAAAATGTGCCTAAAGTTCTCACAGAAATAGAATCATAACATTCAAAACTGAAATAGTATAACCTTTAGCACATGAGATAAAAGGGAATATTGAACAAAAAAAGGAAATGAGGGCGGAAGAAGAGAAAGAGGAGTGAAGGGAGGATTAGGTATCAAGGAAGCTAGGAGAAGAGAAAGAAAAAAAGGTTCAAGGACAATTGGCATCACAACAGAATAATATACTACATACATAAAAGAGTAAAAAACTGTTTGTAAATACCACCATATATGCCAAAAGCTTATTAAATATCTAAAGATTCTTCTGAGATCAGAAGAGCACAAGGAGTTTCTGAGTCAGTACAGAGGACAGAGCCCTCCAGGTGTCACAACCAATGGAAGAGTCAGAAACACTGCATTGTGCTAAACCCATCACAACCATCTCATGGAGGAGGAAGCTCAGGAGTAGGGAGCATCTAGAGTTCCATATTAATAATTAAAGCACATTTTTACCACCAATTTAGTAGAGAGGTAGATGAGGAAATTTCCAGAGCTGCCCAATAGCTGCCTTTGTAGCTTATAGAATATGGCCAAGGACACACCACTTTTCTTTTAGAAGCCCTTGGGAAATAAATGCAGCATTGAGACCTCCGGGGTAAGGGAGAGCTTCGCCCCACAAACACTTGAGATCAGCTGTGAAATCTTCTGCCAAAAAGGTTGAATAACTGGGCAGGACCAAAATACATGGAATATATCACTGACTCCTACACTTAAACGCCATCATGATTTGAATAGAGAGGGCCATGCCTTATGGAGGAGCTCAGGGGTAAAATATAGAAGATGCAAAAGCTTAACTTGTCTCTTAAATGGTAATAGAGCCTAAAAGCATAAAAGCTGTGGAGAAAATGATTTGCAAATGCTTGTGTGGCAGTGTTAGCTCTAAATCATGTTACTGTGCTATATGGGGCGAAACTTTAGTATCAAATATATCAAACTGTAAGGTTTGATACTAAAAAGATATAATCCAACAGCTAGAGATGGAGGAAAAACACAAAAGGTTCAGGGAGTTGGGAGAGAGGAGCGTCTCAACGCCTAATACAGTCTCACTAGTGTGTCAGTTGAAGAAATATGAAATACTCTGTGGGTGGCTGTAATTGTGTAAAGGGTCGAATTACTGAGCCAGATGAAGTAGAGTGAGTTGGGAATCTAATTGGTGGATGGAGGGGGAAGGCTTTGCTATTTTCAGAGGCATATGGATATAAACAGGTGTGTTGCAGAGGCATATGGATATAAACAGGTGTGTTGCTATTTTCGATTGCATATGCCTCGAGGAGGCATTGCAATCGATCCACGGAGCACCGAGCCATCGGTGCTCCAAAAACTTTGTAAAAATAATCCCCCACTCCTTTCCCTAATTCTTACTATAACCCTCCCCTCTCACTACCCTAACCCTCCCTTCCTGACAGCCTGACCCTAACCCTCCCTCCCCTGCACCCTGACCCTAACCCTCTATCTACCGCAGCCTGACCCTAACCCTCCCTCCCCTGCAGCCTGACCCTAACCCTCCCTCCCCTACAGCCTGACCCTAACCCTCCCTACCACACACAGATAGTTTACTCACCTGTTCCTGGTCCGTCGATAGTAGCGGCGGAGGTGCGGCGGAGGGATATCGCTAATTGCAAAAGTGAATGGGTGAAGTATGCTGAACGGCATACTCACCCATTAATTTAAAAAAAAGTCTAAATTAGTAAGTATTCTAAAAAGGGACATCCGAAAGTTGCTTTTTTGCAATTCACACGTTCTAACCAGAGATTGCAACCGGATATAAACACAGAATCTAAATTTCACAAATGGACGAATGAGACGCTTGCATATGATGAAAGAAATCAAGCAAGCATTAGAGTTCAGTTGCGCATGTCAGGGAAGGGCATATATGGTCTCATTTGGTAAACATAAAGGGGCAGATCCTGAACTACGCATTTCCGCGAATTTACGTGTGGCGGACACGTAAATTCGCACATTTGTACGCACTGCGCATGCGCACCGCAGAAAATACGCACATTCACGTAGCGTATTTTCAAACGTATGGGTAATTCACGTATGTCTCACGTAAAAACTTACGTGTGGGCGTGCCAAATTTACGTTCGTGACCAATACGTGCGTTTTACGTGAAGTAGGCGGGGGGTGGTATTTAAAGTGTACAGTATGGGCGTGCTAAGCTGCGTACGTTCGCGTAGTCTGTACGCCCGTTAGCAGACGTATTCTGTTACGTTAGGAAAAGTTAAGGTAGGGTTTGGGTCGCGTAATTTGTGAAAATACGTCCGTGCAAGGGGTGTGCCGTGAGGAGTGTATTGACCTTACGTGTACGAAAATACGCACCGCTAAAATACGTACGCACACACGTAGTTCAGGATCTACCCCAAAGTGCAGGTATGCAGGAGAAATAGGCAATAACTAATGATCCAAACACAAAAACGATCAACACATAAATAAGGCAAAACTAAATTGAAGGTTCTACAAGGGAAAAAGTTCAGGAGCAGGAACAGTTAGCAAGGTAGGAAAGGCAGGGGAATTCACTTGATTATAGGAGCCAGCCAGCCAGCCAGCCAGCGGAGGTGACAGGTAACCACCAGAACTCACACAGGTATACCCAGGAACGGCTGCCAGGGGAAGTGAAGGTGACAGGTAACCACCAGAACTCACACATGTATACCGAGGAACCGCTGCCAGGGGAAGTGAAGGTGATAGGTAACCACCAGAACTCACACAGGTATACCCAAGAACGGATGCCAGGGGAAGTGAAGGTGAAAGGTAACCACCAGAACTCACACAGGTATACGCAAGAACGGATGCCAGGGGAAGCGAAGGTGACAGGTAACCACCAGAACTCACACAGGTATACCCAGGAACGGCTGCCAGGGGAAGTGGAGGTGAGGCAGCCAAGAGGCTGCGATAAGCACCCCAATGAAGAGAAGGCCGCGCGCCCCGGCAATCATACTACGGCTGCTCTTGATGTGGCATAGGGCCTGATCCAGCGCTACGAAAATTCGCACGACGGGCGAATGCGAACGTACGCTCGGGCGTATCAACCTACACGCCCCTAACACTCCCATAGTAAAGTCCCTGCTTACGGCGGCTATACCCTACACTGGGTACGACCGTCGGCCGTATGAAAATTCGCAGAAAATACGCTGAGAAAATACGCTTAGCACGCCCATACTGTACAATTTAAATGGCTATCCCCGCCTCCCTGTAGTAAAACGGGCGCCCAGCCGACCATCGTAAAAAAAATACGCCCAGCGAGCGAAAAATTCGCTCACAATACGCCCGCTATTCGCTCATGACGCTCGGGCGACCGGAAGCTGTCATACTGGGCATGCGCATTGCGAATTTTTTGCCGAAAATTCGCATACGCTCGTCGTACGGTCGCTTGCGATCGTTGCTCTGGATCAGGCCCATAGTCACTGGAATACCAAGCAGGATACATAGAGGAGAGTCAGGATCCTGAGAGAGCTGAGGGTCTTAAAAGAAAATATTTTAGGCACTTCTATGAGGGCAATGTATGGATCTGAAGCACTCCACTCGCATCCAACACCAGACCATGCCCCCCACCTCTTTGTCTTTTTTATAAACTGTTCTTGGTATCTTAATATTGTGGAATATTGTTTGTCATTAACACACATTTGGTGTTGTGACCATTTGTATTAATTGCCTTAAAGAATTGCAAACAGAACACCAAAATGTATTTAGTTACAACCAATACAATGTATTAGCATATACCTTGAAATCAAAAACCCTCTTATAGTTTGCTAATTATCACCAGTCTTCATTAAGTAATATAGGAACAGCCCTGATGTGAAAACAGGGGCAAAGGCAGAGATATTAAGGGTCTATCCCCATGTTAGTACGTGATAGGGTCGAAACCCTGATGACATTTAGTATTCATTGAAAACTTTTACATTGACTAGAATAAAACAAAACTAATTTTTAACTGAAAGTTGTGCCAAATTGCCTCTTAAAAGTATGCATTCATCCAAGGCCTATCTAGGTAGACAGTATAATAAGCATGGTTGCCAACTTTTGTAAATGAATATCAGGGAGATTGTGATAGCACTATTAAGGTGCTGCACCAAAGGGGAGTGTCCATTACTACCAAAGGGGTGTGTCTTGTACTAAGGGGTGTGTACTAAGGGGTGTGTCCTGTGTATAGCTCCACCTGTGTCTAGAACTGCCAGGAAAACTATTTATTGAGTTTTAAATTATCAGTGAATAAATACTTCTTTATTAAAAAGTTAAAAGATTAATGCCAGTCTTGGATTACATCTTGGCACCCATTAAAATGGCTGCCTCCATAGGACTCAATCCAGGGAAATAGGACACAATTTCTACATTCTGTAATAATATAGCAGTGACTCATGGAATTTAATCAGCATCAGGGAGATTGTCAAACACTTGAGGGAGTCAGAGAGATCACCCACACTTTAGGGAGTCTCCCTGATATTCAGGGGGAGTTGGCAACTATGAAAATAAGTGACCTACTGAATGTGTCTGTTCTGGCTTAAGTCCTTATCTGCTGGATGTAGCAGGTGTGCCATCAGACATTCATATAATTCAGTTCATTTTCAGGTTAGCTTTCTCTCACATATGTATCTTTGACTAGAGGGCTATGTTATTTCAAACAGAGATAATACCTAGCAACTGCAGATGACACCATGCATGCTACATATGAATAGATGGAGTCAAATATCAGCGTGATACCATCTCTGAAGTCATCAATGCATTCACCTGTGAACACTGTGGCTACTGCTAAATGTAGCCCAGAGCACCAGATGGTTTTTATATACCCAATGTGACTAGGCATGACTTTATTATTAATGAAACAAATAAGTATGTAGTTGATTGTAACTTAAATCCATTTCCATAAGTCCAAAGAAAATCCATTTTTAGAAGATATAAGATTACTTATTTACGCAAAATGAGTTACATAAACTACATTTTATATTGTTGTAATAAAATACTAGCCAGGAAATGGTTTAAAACAAAGTTATTTGTAAATATATGCTAGACAATAAAATGCGTCATACAAGAATTTCTTAAGATCATTTACTAAGGGATTAAGTGTACAATTGTTTCTTTTCTATGGAGAGACAGTCAATATGAAAGTCTGAAAAGATAGTAACATAGGCCTTGTTAAATCAGAATGAAACATCAGGACAGCAGAACTGCACGCAACAGAACGAAGTGACTTAGCCTAAAGGGGACTTATTTGGATAAGGACACTTACCACCATGGTCTTTAAAGGCAGATGACTGCCTAGGGCCAGGTTTACTAAGCTGCGGGTTTGAAAAAGTGGGGGGTGTTGCCAATAGCAACCAATCAGATTCTAGCTGACAATCTCTAGAATGTAATAGGAAAATGAGAGCTAGAATCTCATTGGTTGCTATAGGCAACATCTCTACTTTTCCAAACCTGCAGCTTAGTAAATCTGTCCTTTAGAGTCAAATTCCCTAGTTGTCTGATGAAATGATCTGCAGCAAAAAGACAAGGAAGTGTTTTTCCCAACTTGTCTATGTCTGTAGTAAAAGCACAAGCCCAGGACAATAAACTGAGCATAGACTGTTTCCTTAACAACTTTTCCGAACCCACAGCTTAGTAAATCTGTCCCCTAGAGCATGGTTGCCGACTTTTGGCAGCTTCCCTCCAGGAGACCCCGGAGAGAAGCTAGTGACGCATGCAGGGGGTGGGGCTTAATGACGCAGGTTATACAAATTGCGTCATTAGGCTCTGCCCCCTGGCTCATACTGACCCATTTTTACTTGAAATAGGGGTCGGGACGGGGCTTGATGCTGCAAATTGCGTCATCAAGTCCCTTCCTAGTCAAGTCCCTTCGTTAGTATGCTAGTGTTGCTAGGCAGGGGGGCAGGACTTGAGGCTGTGGTTTCAGTGAAATCACGGGCCTCAAGTCACTTGCGGGAGATTTGCTGGCTCTCCCGGGATACCGGGAGTACTGCCCGAATTTCGGGAGTCTCCCGGACATTCCGGGAGAGTTGGCAACCCTGCCCTAGAGTCATATTCCCTAGTTGTCTGATGAGATGATCTGCAGCAAAGAGACAAGGAAGTGTTTTTCCCAACTTGTCTATGTCTGAAGTAAAAGCACAAGCCCAGGACAATAAACTGAGCATACAGACTGGTTCCTGAACAACACACAGAAGGTACCATGTCTGGGGCCAACACCTAACTTAATACCACTGTCTAATTTGTAGGTGTTGCGCTACCAGTGTCTAGGAGCAAACAGAGGGTACTGGGGTTAAATGTTCTATAACTATTGTCCACTGTAGCTGCAGGTCACACAGGTCCCAACAATGTTTAAATGTTTCTTTAACTTATGACATTTTCTCAATTTTCAATTAGTATCTTCCCTCCAGCTGCAAATTTCTTTTGGCATGGCATCTATCTAATATCTTTGGGCCTGATCCAGAGCTACGCTGGGCCGCTGTCCGTAAGTATGGCCAGCATAGCTCTGGTGTACTCCCGCCACACTCCCCCTGTGGCCGGCGTAATTACACACTGTTATGCCGGCTGAAGGCTACCCTAACTTCAGCCGCATAACAGTGTGTAA
>WWET01004374.1:51853-81110 GCA_011038615.1 Limnodynastes dumerilii | reverse complement strand
TATAGGCGTTGCAGTTGGATCCTCAGACATATGAGGAATTTGCTGCTGCAGTAGAGCTCAATTGCATTTTATGCCCAAGCCTCCATTGCTCGCCACTAGACATAATAAATAATAATAACCAGCGCTTTATCTCATTTTTTTTTCTGCACAAGTCATTCACATTGGCGTTGTATTGTGCTGTGTAGTGCTGGAAAGCTGGAAAGAAGTACAAAGGGTCTGATGGTCCTAGTCTTATCCTGACAGAAGTTTATCATGTGTCTGGTGATATGAAAAATAAAAACACAATTTTATACCAAGACGTTGTGTGCCTCATCTGCCGGCTGTAGGCATTATATTACGTTATTGTTTCTTTGAGTTTTTTCTCTGTATTCATCATGACATTCTTTTCCATATTATTTTAATGGAGATGCAATGCTTGCTATACTATGTGTGACTGTCACTCACTTTCAATCCTAAACTCTCATTCTCGATTAATGAGCACATTCAGATGGAGTACCTTAGTGAGGCTGGGATCTATCTTCTGGATGTCCAGGAATTACACCTGAGACCTTTTAAGTCTTTCAAATTAAAAAGTAGACCTCTGTTCTTATTCTTCAATATCAATATACTCATACCCAATCTTTTAGTCATCTGTGTATTTATTATGAAACTGAATGTAAATGACTGAAAATTAAGATTAGATTAATATTAGTGTGGTTTTTAAAAAACAAAATTAGAACATGAAAAATAATTTAAGGACCAAAACCAGCCCGGGGTTTATCATACATATCTAACTGTAACCACTCGCACTGATGAACTTTCGACCCACAATGGCTAAAGTGAAAATATGGGTTCTTCAGATCACTCATACTGACACAAGGTGAAAAAAACACAATGATTTATTCTGCAGAATTAAACAAAGCATGGCACACATTTGCAGGTCCAAAAAGTGAGAAAATAAGGCCATGTAAAGCCAGGTTTATGTGTCCCACAACAAAATTTTGCATCACCTCTTGGCTAAAATCAGAGTCTCTATATTAATAGCACCAAGGGAGACTTGTTTTTTCAACCTCATAATCTCATCATGTGAACCACCTGCCAGAGGAGTTGCAAAAGGTCTTAATTGGTGTACTCCTCACGCAATCCCCTAGATGTCATCAATCAGGATGACCTGACCTCCTGTTGGATCCAGCACCTGGTTGTCTGACAGAACTCACTAGTGAATAACAGGGAGAACACAGATAGGATAATAGTACTTTAAGTCACTCTACTCCTTATTGTCCACTGCGGAGGTGGAATTTTAACCTTGAAGTGCTTTATTTAAGGAGATGTTAAATTTCCATCACTGGCACTTACTGTATGGCCACCGTCTGTGGACACATCCAACACATAAAGTCAGTAAACAGTACAAGAATGAAATATTACACAATGGTCATGGAAAACAACAGGACTAACAAGTATTGTGCAATTATTACCAGAGGCGGACATAGTGAGTTGCAAAAAATATGGTGATATGGTGATGAGGGCTGTGGGCACTTGTATTAGCATGGACCCTGGTGCCATTGCCATGGTAGTTCCGCCCCTGATTATTACTATATGCTGCAAGCTGAGGCTTAATATTTTGGTAAATACTATTACCCCTTTAAGGGCGTTGTTGATCTATTTGTTAGAGATTGTGATTGATAATTGTGGTCTGGTAAATGAGGGTTTGAATGTTGGTTTGTTTTTTTAAAACTTTATTGCACCTTCTGAATGAGAGGAGAATACTAAAGCTTGTTAGCAATCAGGCTCTTAAAAAGTAGGGTGTGGGTGAGGAAACAGCACTGGTGTCAATGATCATTCAAAATAGACAATAAGTGAACTAAATAAAACTCTGAAATATCAAAAATAAAATTTAAACATTCATAGTTCATATATGCGACATACAGGTGAATGTTAACCAATGGGGATCATGACTTCAAACGTATAAGGTTGATTTCTCCACAACTGACCCTGATTTCCTAGTGTATTCATACACCGATACTGTTAGGAGACTGCTCACCAGGGCGCGGAGTCTAACCAGAGTTCTGGTGTTCACTGGAGACCCTGAAGGTGGGGACAGACTGGGCTGCAGAAAGAGGCAGGTCGTGGCCTACGGCGGACAACTCCTATGCGTGTGGGTAAGACACAGAGACAAACAGAGAGAAATTACCAGTGCCAAAGGACACCATAATGACAGACAAACAGTGCAACAAACAAGGGCTGACACTCACTCAAGCAGACCAGAGAAACACAGACTAGCAACCAAGAGCAGGGAACAAGGAGAGGGCAGGTACACAAAGCAACAAGAGGAACAGGCAAGGAAAGGGCACTCAAGATAAAGATAACAGGGGAGAGGAGAAAGAGAAAAACATGGGGCAGCAAAGCTATAACCGGCGGGGGAAGCGTGGACCCGGCCTTATATTTACAGGGAGACTGGCCAATCAGGAAGCAGGGACTGTACCAGCTTCCATGCGCTGATTGGAAGGTGTCCCAGCTGCTAATGAGACAGCTGGGACCAGGGAGAGATGACCACGTTGTGGCAGAGAGTGGGAGGCTTTCTGGCTGCCTAGCAGCCAGAACAGCTGACAAAAGGGAACCAATAGGTGCCAGAGGTGAAGAAGGCCGCATGGCTAATTTTCATACCGTCTAGCCCACGTGACGGTATGCAGGGACGATCGCACAGGGAGGAAGATGACGCCGGCTCCTGCGGCATATAACAGATATGATGATCAGAGTGAGCTGTGCAGTCCTCAAAACTCCTGGCTACGAATGTGGACATCCTGGCAGCAGATAGAAACACAGCGCCATATTCAGAGATCCGTTTACATGGTGAGTTCTGTGCGTATTTTTAGGTATGTTTCAACTGCTGTGCGTAGTAACTATTTTTATGAAGTATACATAGACTATATGCACGTAAGTACCTCACGGATGGACTTGTGAATCACACTTGGGTACATACGTCCGGATATGCGAAGCAAAAATACTCACGTGAAAATTGAAATTAAAATGGGCGCAGGAAGGCATTTAAATATGTTGGGTATGTGGGTGCGCAAACATGAATCGCATGTACGGAGGACACATACGCACACAACTGCTCACAGAAAGTTACAAGTGGTCTATGGAGGCGGAAATCACCGACAGCACAGCCCGAGAGATAGGAGTGTCATGGGTGTGAGGGGGTTTGGCCTGCACCAGCCATACGTATAACTGTGTACCTTCAAGGAAACGCATCTCTGAATATGGCCCACAGTCCTAAGGAGAGGAGCAAACCCACGGGAAGAAGAAGTAACAACCACCGGGTGAAAACCAGATCCTCCTATAATTGGGGATCTGTGGCAGGGCTTAGTGCTTTTTAGTGTTTCCACTCTGTTATCTATTCATCATATTTGTTAGTAATCGGGGTCTACACATGTTCCTATTCCAGTTTATTAGATTAGGTTAGGTAGTCAGGCCGTGTGGCTGCCTTAGTGAATACATTTTATGTGAATACTTTTAAGTGGTAGTAGAATTCAGAGTTAGATTGCAGTTAAAAAGGAGGAAAACAGAGAGAGAATCAGCACATCACCCACCACTGCTCCAAAGGACTTCTTTTTCAACAACAAACATTGAAGTATTTTATGCTCCACCTTAAACATCTGCTTTTTAAGAACACTCCTTCTGGGTATCCTTACCTGCACATTGCAATGTGTTTCTGCTTCTAGTGACTGCTTTGGACTTCTAATAATCTTGCAATTCCTAACTTGTCCTTATTAATTCCCACCTTCTCTCTCTACTGTCTATCTCTCCCCTTACTCAACTGCTCCTACATACATATCCTGCATCTTTATTTTCCACATTGTTCTGCTATCTTTGTACTGTGCTTCATAATTAAGTACAAAGATAAGAAGATTGGGTGGAGGGAGCCATTTAAATGAGCACATCTAGGCAAGTTACGCAGTTACGACCTTAATTTCCAGCTATATGGACACAACTATGAACCTTTTGATAAGGTAGCCCTATGGCATTCATAAGTCACTTAAGAACCTAAAAACTGGGGAGGAGGAGGAAGAAGAAGAAGAGGAAGAAGAAGAAGAGGAAGAAGTAGAGGAAGAAGAAGATGATACCCATAAGTTTTGAAGAGTACACAGAGGGAGAGAAAGTATCTACTGTACAATGACTAAGAGAGACTCTTGTGGATCTTAACCTCGCCTCTCTGTTGGAAATATAGTTGCTTTTAAGTCTGCATGGATGGAAATGCCTATGACTACAATATCATTATTTTTTTTATTTTTTTAAATTAATTCAGTGTAGACAGGGCCATCTTAACAGAATTGTAGGCCCTGGGCAAAGTAATGCACAGGGGCCCCTACCCGCCCAATAACAGGAATAAAAATGTTACCAAAACTTTAGCACATTATATGACTTAAATGTCTGTGAATGTCCAGCTTAATATCTGCCCCCTCCTTCTGTGTCCATTAGTTCTTTATGCCCCTCTGTAAATGTACATTTTGTCATCTTTCCCCTCCTTCTGTACCCATTGGGTCTTTATGCCCCCTCTTTAAATGTCCAGTTTGTCATTTGCACCCTCCATCTGTGCCCGTTCCTCTTTGAATCTATCTATCTATCTATCTATCTATCTATCTATCTATCTATCCTATCTATCTATCTATCTATCTATCTATCTATCTATCTATCTATCTATCTATCTATCTAAGTAGGCATACATGTTCAGTGTGTGAGTGGTTCTTTCCTTCTTTTTTTTTTTAAACTCCACAAGCGGCTGGATATCTCAGAGGACTTCTTGATATCCAGGGCCCTTCATGGCTGGTCCATATTAAAGCACCCCATTTTCATTTCCATTCCCATGTTTACTAACTTTATAGCATCATTCCATTGCCTTCTCTGCTTTCAAAGTTCTATTTTTCAGGATTGCATTCACGGTTGCCTTAGGGGGGCTTGTGCCCTTGGTTGTCCAGTTTGGTTGGTACATGCTAATAGCGTTCCTTTGACCCAATGCCAGTTTCAAGCTGTTTTTCAGAAGTGTCTCCTACAGCTAAGGATTTTGGAATACATTTCTTCCGGATTGGAGCTGCAACTTCGGCATCTGCTGGGGGAGCATCAGGACCTGATATAAAGAATTTAGGTCGTTGGAGCTCCACTGCATACAAGAGATATATCAGGCTGCACTTGGACAGGCATCTGGATGACTGAGTTAAATAGTTTGTTTTCCTTTTGGAGACTATAGTGGCTTCTTGTTCTAAAGATTTTTCCTGATGGTGGTGTGACCGGAGTAAAGGCTGCAGATGGTGGCATAAGCAGCTAGAAAGTAGACCGATTTGTTGTTTGAGCCAAAGTGGTGCTCATTGTAAAGTGTGTTGAGGAGGGCACGTAGTTGAGTGGTTGCTAAGTTTTGTCTTATGCGGGCAGCTTGGTCCTTTGTCCAAGGACATTGGGCGGAGATTTTAGTGAGAGCTGAAGGTCTTGTCATAGTTGTTTTATTTCTCTGTTACTACTTGCTATTGCTTGGTGTCCCCATCAAAATTTAAAGTAATAATAATTAGACATTTCAATCATAGAATTAATATTTGGAATTTTATTGATTTATGTTAAATAAGGGTTACAATAGATAATAACATCAATCATGGGAAGTTTAGGACATTTACTCAATTTTATACATTTAAATTGAACTCAGGTGCACATCAGCAAGGTCCATTGACATCAATGAACCAGCAAGAAGAAATGGAAGTAGCTGGTTTATATACGACCATGCAGGTGTCAGGGATCAGGCCAAAGTGCTGCATACACAGGCAAGAACAGCATCACCTCAGGGGTTATCCAGAACTGCAACCTGGCTGGAAAAGGGAGCATGGGAGGTCACTGGTGGTGAAGAGAAGCAATGACAGGAGATGAGCATATAATTGGGCTTTGTTTATTTTTCACGTCTTCCACTGCCACAATTTACAATTGCTATACTATTCTGGTCGTTTATGTTGATAAAAGGTTTAATTTTTGAATCACATTGAGCAGGCATTCCCTGTGAATGTCTTATAGAATCAATAATGAAAGTAACGGCTCCTAATGATTTAATAAAAAAAAAAGAAAAAGAAACACAGCATAAAAACTGATTAGAATTATTGACACCGACATTAAAAACAGGCAAAGTATAATTTTTAAAAAAGCTTATTGATAGAACCTGACTTTATTCGAATTGAGCAAAGTAGAGAAAACTGTCAAAGTTGACTCTTTTTGATTCTTAAGAAGCTGATTTATAGAATTAATAATGATATTAATAAATTACATACAGTATATAAAGATGCAAACATATATGCTGTGGTGAAAAACAATGACTGACTTAATTGATATAAACACAGCTGAAATTGAATAGGGTTGCTCACATATATTGAAAATCTTATTACGAGTGTTGATATTGACATAGGACCATATTCAAACTTAAGTAAGTGTAGAATCTATGTGGGTATTTTTATAATCCGCTATACTGCCCATGCCCAGAACCAAACATATGCAAACCATATCCGACTGTTTCACATAAACGGATGTGTGACTTAGGACTGATACACACATCAGCACGTAACGATTCCCGCATGCGTGGCTAGAGGGACAAGACTCTTAATGCATGTCAGCTGCACACGGGCCACTAATGTACAGTTTGTAAAGCGTTAGGACTGATTCACAGGTAGGAGCCTTCCGTAAACTAATATACGCACAGGAAAAGTTAAGGTCGCCTTTGACCACTTGTAAGTTGAAGAACCGTATTGTTTGCTGTGAGGCCATGTGTCTTCTCTCGCTTAGTTCAGGCCACACCTGCTGCGTGTTTATAATCAATGGATGTGTGTTTATAAATGAAACAAATAAAAGCTTGTTTATTAAATATTAAGCTGATTTCACATTTTGTGCTAGACTTTAACCATGTAAAGTTGCCATTATTTGTGTATAGTTTGAGAAGGTTTATTTTAAACTTTTATTAACTCTAAATTTTGATAACAAACATAGTTACTTTAACTTGAATATTTAACTGTATTGGTCGTATGTTTTACTTTTATTTAATTTAATTATTATTTTGTAAATGTTTTATGAAAGTCTCTATATGTGGTGGATCATTGTATTTCTAACCTCATGCAGTATGCGTTTATGTTTAATGTAATGTATGTCATGATTATTCTTATTTCAAGTTTTATTTTTAATGGTTAATTTTGTTTCATATGTTACTGAGAGTACTTGATATTTTAAGAAATAAACATTTTTTTTACTTTTCCAAAGCCTAATCAGTGCATTTAGTTATGTATCTTTGAATCATCAGACATTAAGCACCTAAATGCACGTCCGATTCACAGCTAATAAAGTCCGGACATGCTTAATTTACGCAGGAAACACTTACATCCTTATGTAGCTCTTCTGACACAGGGGGAGTGGTTAACTGGGTTCCTTCTTAACTATGAATCAGGTACATTTGAATACAATAAAAAATTGAAAAGTGGATGTTATCGAGAAGCTGATTTACAGAATAGACAAAGTTCTATTGGAGTCAAATCAGAAGGCATTATATTTAGAGCACAATTTATATCGGGGATTTGTGAGGTGATACATGCAGTGAGACCCCTAAGTGACCCAATATCCACTTGAAAGCAGTATCAGTACAGGAACAGATGGGGATGTAGCGCTCAGTATCACTAGTGAGTCAGTTACTTGTAAGGGGATATAGTGGATGCACACAGGAAAGACCTTGATGTGGGTAAGTGGTGAGAAACAATAGGAGGGACCCGTGATGGTAGAGGGGCTAGTTCCCAATCTGACTCTGTCTAAATTATAACATTACGTATCATAAATTCTTCCATCCAGAACTTTGTCAGTTGCATTGTCAGTAAAGCGATTGTAGAAAGCAAAGCCATCATTTTTCCCCGTTTGGGAATGTTGGGAGGTAAGCAGTCGTATAACTATAATTATGAGATAAATTTGCCTCAAAATATATCTAATGAATATAAAAATATTATTATTTTATAGAGCTACTCACATTACAATGCATAACCAGCATTCCCATACCTTTAGTGTTACATTCAGAAGGCTGCATGCTGATGTCATAGTGTGATATATGTTGTGAGAAGCTCCCTGGACTTGGCCCTTCCTGGCTGGTGCAAATGTTTTGCCATAAATGATCCCTAGTTATGTCTGTGCTCGAGTCTGGATTGGACTCATATGTGTGAGCACGACCTCACTCCATATTAACTTTGTCCCACCATCCCTTCCTTCCTAACTATGTCCCATCCCTTCCTTCCTAACTATGTCCCACCATCCCTTCCTTAATTACTATGTCCCATCCCTTCCTTCCTAACTATGTCCCACCATCCCTTCCTTCCAAAAGAAAGCCCCTCCCCTCCAAGCAGTTGCTGCAATATGTTGCCTTCTGGTCTAGATCACCGTAGTTACTCACGCTGTTCTTTTGTGCATGCAAATGTGAAGCAACACAGAGATATAATACTCTATCAGGTGTATGGTCCAATCCCAAAAAGGAAACTAGGCTTGATGGAGCCCAGGGCAAGTGAAAAAAAATGTTCCCCCCACCCCCCCAGTTTTTAAAAATTATAGAAATGTAATTATGGTGCCCATCAGCACCCAGAGCATGTGTCCTATAAAAACCCTCCTGTGCAATCTGCACCTTGGTAAAACCAAAAAGAAATAAAGTTGTAAGAAGTGTCAGTAATAAACCCCAAAAAAATCAAATAATAAAAAGTAAGGGGTTCCACCGGTGTGGGAACTGTGGAGTTTGCAGATTAACAAAAAGACAAGAAAGAAAAACACTAGAGTATACCACCACTGCAAATGGAAAAACCTCTAAAATAGGAGATTTCATTACCTGTGACACGACCAATTGTGTCTATCTAGTGGAATGCAGGTGCTAGCTTCAGTACATTGGAACAACATCCAGGAAACTGAAGGAACGCTGGAGCGAGCATCTGAGAAATATCAAGAAAGGGGACACAAGGCATCCTGTGTCAGGACCCTTCAAGGAAAAACATGGGTGTAAGATAGAAGGAATCAAACTAATAGGTATCAAAAAGGTTGAGGGGAACTGGCGGAGCAAAGATAGAAAGGAGGCTCTTGCCAGAGAAGAAATGAAGATAATATACAAAGGGAACACCATGCACCCAGAAGGCCTAAATAACACCTTCAAATTAAAATGGTTCTTAGGAGATTAAAAACATAATCAGTCCCCACTTTTTAACAAGAGGGGAAGGTAGAGAGACCATGAGGGGGTAGTCTCCAGCCGGTGTAAGGAAGGGGCCATACGCCCGCACAGGGGGAGTGTCGGGGAAAGTGAACGCCGATACGCTGTGCTTTAGTAAGCACAGCGCATCGGCATAGGTCTGGTTCAGGCCCGTAGAGACTGTTCATGACTTTTTAGTGGAGTAGGATGGACCTTAGTACCCAGGGGAACATTATAAGCGGCTAAGTCCGAAGAAGGATTCACAATGGTTTGGTAAATAATCACAGTACACCAGATTGCTGGAGGACATCGGGTAGGGGGATTAAATAGGTAAGATACAGAGTAAGATTTTTCACGGTTTTTTGAGAGGAGCAGGATGATTGCTAGGACCCAGGGGATATTGACATCCAATGCGGCAAAGTCCGTAGAATGTACTTTGGAATAAAATCCACGGCAATATTGTTAATAAATCACAGTATATCGATTGATAGGAGTGGGAGGAATAAATCTGTAGCGATAATGAAGAAAGTAAGAAAGAAAGGAAAGGTTTAAAGAATTATGAAAATAGCGATCATAAAACTTAATTGATTAAAAGAAGCAATAGGAGATACCGGAGGGGGGAAAGCTAATGAGAATAGGAAATAAAGAAAATAAAGATAATGAAAGGAGGAAAACATGATTCTAGTAAGAAAATTTAGAAAATTTAAAGGTCCACCCGCGTGGAGATGAAGTCACAGGAGCATAAAAGGCGGCAGAGAAAATTACCCCAGAACATACTCACCTTGAAAAAGAGTGCAGACGCACTTAAAAAGCGTTGGTGGCAGGGATAGAACCTCTCTTTGCAGCCTATTTGGTATTGTACTTCTATATCTTCTCACTTTGCATCTGCACTGTACAGGGCACATGGTATAATGCTCGATGTATTATTGTGTTAAACATCTTTGAAGATAAAGATCGATTAGTTCTAGGTGAGGAGGGGTTCCCCTCAATAGGGGTAATAGGATTAAGATCCCTACAGTGAAGGAGTCCAACAGAATTGTTTTGAAATTTTTATTGATTTTTATTGAATTTTATATGAGCAAAATGTTTATTGAGGAATAAAGTCATTTTTATTTTGAGATATATACAAGACATAATTTCTGTGATAGTCTAAAGAAACCTTTATGTGCAGTGATTCAAGTGACTAAAACAAAACTAGTCACTTGGCTGTGTGGATCGTCCAGGGTCTGGGGTGCTGCACTTAGAGTTTGTACCCTTCGCTTTTCATGCCGATATACTGATGACGGTATAATGACATCTGGAGATCTGGAAGAAAAGAAAAAGGAGCGGATAAGAGTATTATTTGAGAAAAGCCAATTTACAAGAGAAGAAAAATGGGCCTGATCCAGACCTTGTTAAGTGCATGAACTTAGTTACTCCTGGGCTAAACCATGGTGATTGCAGGGGAGTCATATTTCATCTGTTGCAAACAGTATTAGAGTTGAGAGGTGATGTTTCCTATCCCAAGTCTAAATAACAGTGTGATAGTAAAGCTGGTCAGTATCTGTGTGCAGTAAGCAATTCAAATATATATCCCTGCATGCAAAGAATACAATTACCTTGACTCCCCCTGAAATCAACATGGTTTAGCCCAGGAGTAACTAAGTTCAAGCACTTATCTAGGTGTGGATCAGGACCAATGTGAGTAGATAACTATTTGTACTTACCATTGTACGTGTGACATCTGCACAAGGTTCTTCTTCCTTTTCCCTCATTGGTTCCCCTGGGAGGTTCGTGAGTGGAAGGAGGATCCTGAGACAGAGAGCCTAAAAGAAAAGAGTCAAAAGAAATATATTATCTGCACACAATCAAGAGAAATATATAGTAAGTAGGATCATTGATTGCAGTACTTACTGTACATCACAGAATTACACAAGGGATTTTCTCTGTTGTTTTTTCCGGTCCATTCGGGAGAAGAGGAGATCCACAGAAATGAATCCAACTGTAAGAAATAAATCGACCCATTGACATTAATTAAGACTGTGTTGAAGAACTCTGAAAGGGAAAAAGAATAATAATAATAATAATAATAATAATGATAGTAATAATAATTAACTTTCACTCCTCATGTTGCAGCATGATTTGTCCAGGTGCAGATTTGCTCCTTTTTGTGCAGTTTGCTCCTAAACTGTAGCTCAGACCTAGGCTATCAAGGATTATTGATGTCAAATACATGAAGTTAAAAGTGGTGGATTGTTGCTGCCATTTTTACAACACCTCCGGCTCTCAAGACTCAGTTCTACATTTATTTATTTTATCTCACTATTAATAAAATGGGTGCAAACCATTAAATCGGTGAAATGGAGACGATTATCATTTAATAGTTAACGTGTCTCTTACATAATAATCTCAGCAGAGCCACCTTGACATCAGAGTTCTGTAGACTGTATATGATGGGATTTATTATGGGGGTAATTGTTGTATAGAATACGGAGAACACAAAATCCAGAACATCAGAATATGATGATAAAGACCTAACATAACTGACATATAGTACAAGGTGATGACGGAGAGGTGGGATGAGCAGGTGGAGAAGGCTTTTCTTCTTCTATCTCTGGACTTCAATTGCAGGATTACTGAGAAAATGTTTATATAGGACATTACAGTGCATGAAAATGGAACAACTCCAAATACCAATATTTCTAAAAGAATTACTATATAAAGCAATTTGTAGGCCGTGCAGGAAACTATAGACAGTGATTTTACATCACATAAAATCTCTAAATGGTGTTAGATTGACAGGTGGACATATGTAATACTGAGATTATAAAGAACAATGAATTTGTGCAGTCTGTCACCCATAATCCTGCAGTCATCAAAGTACAGTTCCTCTTGCTCTGGATACGGTGATAGTGTAAGGGGAGACAGATAGCGATATATCGGTCATACGCCATAATAAATAAGAGAATCTCCTCCGTATAGGCTGCTGACACGTAAAAGTAAAACATTCTGCCAGAGAGATATTATTATTCCCTGATAACAAGATGTAGAGAAATTTAGGGACAGTGGGCCTGATCCAGACCTACGCATGAGAGCGGAGCGTATTACCGCTTCAGCGTAAAAACTTTCACTCCCATGACACTCCCCTTACCTTTACCCTACCTTAACTTTTCCCGCCGTTGGCACGAATATTTGTAGCGACGCGCTGATCCTACCGGGCTAAGCACACCCATACTGTACAATTTAAATGGCTCCCCCCGCCTACATTCCCTAACTCCAGCGTCCGTACTAACTTCGTAATAGAACACGGCCCGTCGTCGGAAAATACGCAAACAATACAGACGCCTGAATCGCCGCTACGAAAAGGTTTTTGGTACGACCGGAAGTTGTCACTCTGCACATGCGCAGTGCGTTTTTTCTGCTGAATTTACGCTTACGACCAGCGTACGATCGCTTGCGAGCCTAGGTCTGGATCAGGCCCAGTGACCGTTGGGTATAATATGTCTACAAATGACAAGTTGCAGATGAAGAGATACATTGACGATGTAAATGTGGATCCAGAGATATTACTGTGATTATAGAAGAATTCACCAAAACTGCAACAAAGTATATAAAAAAACAATAAACTGGAAATACATGTTTTGCTTTTAGGATGATCGGATAATGCCAAAATGCAAAAATATCTCACCGATGTCTGATTCTCCATTATTATTTTTCTGCTGTTCTAGAAAATATGTCACAGTTTTTCAGGATAATTGTATTATTTCTTGCAGTATGTGAGTTCTTTGTGTAAAAGCTATTTTTTTTTTTTTTTGCATCTCTTTCATTGTAAACTGGTTTTGATCAGGTGAACACTTTTTTTCCTTCCTTTAAATTCTGGATTAATATTGGTGTACAATATGCATAGATATTGCTGCAGGGTTTGTACAGGTGCAAATTGTGATTTTACTCTCAAGCCCAGATTCAGCCCGTTACCGATATACAAATGCAGCATCATCACTAAAAACTTCCTTAACTTAACATTAACTTAATGTTAAAGCAATTTGCAGCAAACAGGTAGAACAATTATGTCACACAATAACAGCAAAGATTTATCAGACTAATACCGCTTTCATATTACTATGGTAGAAAAACCAGGGCTTTTCAACATGGGTTTTTACTGGGTGAAAAACCGGGTAAAAAAAAAAAAACCCCTCTTAAAAGTCCACAAAAACCCAGGAAATTCCTGGCTCTGACCGTTTCACATCTCCCATAAATTTCCTGGGTTTTTGTGGATTTAAATGTGGCTTCACAGCAGGGAATGATGATGCTTGTTGTGCTACAAGCACCAGCATAATCAAGGATGCAAGGGCATGCTGGTGCTTGGAAAACAACAAGTGCCAGTGCTTGGAAAACAACAAGTGCCAGCATGCCCTGTCATCCTGTGCCAAACACAACATGGTAATGCCCCCCACCGATACATCCTAAAATATAGGGCCAGCCCATAACATTCAAGACATTCAAATTATTAATAAAAATATATTATTTTAAACAATATTAAATACATTAAATGCACAAAAAGTATTAATAAAAAGAAGACCAGGCTTTGAGAGGGACACAATGATAGTTCTACTGTCAATGGTTTATATTTATACCCTCGGCCAGCATGGGAACATTTCTATTTGGTGGTGATATGAAAGGCGTTTAACATGTCCATTGTCCTAAAATGGTACATCACATAATTTGATTGAACTGTATTCAATATTTACTCTATTAAGCTGTAACATTTTTTTAAAGAAAATTTTATTTAATATGTAATAATCATAAATTATTTTTCCAACTATAATTTTTCAAGCAATATAGAAACCAGTCCTCTTATTCTAATTGGAAATCAATTCTGCTGTTAAAACCATTACTGTGAAAGTGAGTTAAAAATATGTTCTTACCTTAAAATTTGCCACCACAGCAGTAACACAGGATGCTCAGAAAAGACAGGACAGAATTTGGAGACTATACAGGGATATTTATATGTTGCTAATCTCTCCACAATGTCCCAGATAGAAGAAAACCTGTCCTACAGGGAAATTATGCTGTCTGGTATTGCATCATTCATATTCACTTAGTGAAAAATAAATAAATAAATGAATAAATACAAAAAATATGATTAAATGATAAAAAATATGATAAAATATATATGATAAAAAATTATGTTTTGTAGCCAAAGTTAAGTTATATAAAAAATAGTAGTCTTGCTTTTTATTTACATATCTAACACTATAATTAGACATTAAAATAAGTGCAGGAAATTGAGCACACCATTCAGAGAATGCCTCAGCTGATGCTCACATCTCCTCTTAACCTGGGCCTAAACAAAGCTACTTCTTAATACCTAGAACCTCAGATACCAAGACCAGGTGGTAGTGGATTTTCTTCTACGGGGCTTTACTGAAGGCTTTCGTCTCTCTATTTGTGGAGCGGTGTCCAGGAAGCTCCCTGTTTCCTGTCAAGTTCCAACAAAAGATTGTGAAGGAAAAAGCAGTCAGAATGATGGGCCCCTTCCTGAAATCCCCCTTCCAAACCTTCCTGTTTCCCTTGTAAGCATTATTTTGCTTGATCCAGCATAGGTCCTTCCCAGGGAGGGGGGGGCCAGAGTCACATACCCACCCTTTGATGAGGTGTTGAGCACAGTGCACAGTTACGACAGGGAAGCCGCTCATGGCAAGGATCGACATAGAGTCAGCATTTTGACTTTTGCCATTACACCCAGAATCCTTTCCCTTCATGGGCACACACTTGGTAGGCAAATTTTTCGTAGGCAAGTGTCTTCCCATGGTGTGCTCAATTTCCTGCACTTATTTTAAGTCCTAGGTCAGTAATTTTCATGTGTGACAATCTTGGGGTAGTGCACACCATTAATCAGCAAAGCACTCTGCAGCTGTGGTTCACCTGTTACAATGGGCTGGATCCAGACCTTGTTAAGTGCATGAACTTAGTTACACCTGGGCTAAACCATGTTGAATTCAGGGGGAGCCAAGTTAATTGTATTCTTTGGATGCAGGGATATATCTTTGAATTGCTTACTGCACACAGATACTGACCAGCTTTACTATCACACTGTTATTTAGACTTGGGATAGGAAACATCACCTCTCAACACTGACACTGTTTGCAACAGATGAAATATGACTCCCCTGAAATCAACATGGTTTAGCCCAGGTGTAACTAAGTTCATGCACTTAACAAGGTCTGGATCCAGCCCAATGTCTTATTTGGTGCCTAGAATTTAATGTCCATTTTCAGGCGTGCTATATTCCTGGCATTGAAAGTGGCCTTGTGGTTTCTCTGTCCCGCTTTGACTGGGTTAGTTTTTGCTGGTACACCCTGTCCCATTTTTGTCAGGTATTTGATAAGGTATGGAATCATTGTCACTTTAGTTTCTGGTTCCATCCACACTTAAGTTGGATAAGGCCACATGGACGGCATGGTCAGCTAGTGAGAGTGTCTGCCTTCAAGAATACATGGTGTGTTTGTATGCCCAAGGTAAGTCAAAGACATACATGTCCAGTGTGTGAGTGGTCCTTTCCTTCTTTATTTAAACTCCACATGATATCCAGGGCCCTTACGACTGGTCCAGATTAAGGCAGCCCATTCTCATTTTCATTTCCATTCTTACTCACCCTAAGCATTGTTCTGTCCATAGCCTTCTCACCTTTCAAAGTCCTATTTTTCAGGAATGCATTCACGTCTGCCTTCTGGGGGGCTTTTAGGATTAATAAACTAGTTACCACCTCCAAGTTTTCTATGTCAACCGGTATGCTAACATCCAATGTCCGCATGTTGGCTGACTCAATTGAATGTTGCAACTGCTGCCATCTGTCTGGTGATTCTGGCAAAGAAATTTGTGGCCCTGTTCCCTTGGTTGCCCAGTTTGGTTGGTACACGCTAATGCTTTGCCCTGACCTAATGCCAGTTTCAAGCTATCTCCTCAAGATAGATCTAGCAGCCAAGGAGTTTGGAACACATTCCTTCTGTATCGGAGCTGCAACTTCAGCAGCTGCTTGGAGAGCATCAACACTGGATATAAAGAATTTAGGTCATTGGAGCTCCACCGCATACAAGGAATATATCAGGCTGCACTTAGACAGGCATCTGGATGACTGAGTTCAATAGTTTTATTTTTTACAGACTTGTCTGGACAGGTCTGGATTAGCCTGTACTGCTCGACCTGGGGTAGCACCAAGAAAAAAATTCCCACCAAGTTAAGAGGTTTTTCACCTTCACCTAGGGTCTCCAGCTTCCCCTTACACTGATGTCTTAATCAGAATGGACGGATGCTTTGGTGAGAACTGGTGTAATAAGTAATAATAATTAGACATTTACATCTAATCCCACTAAAAAAACTTATATCAATAAAATTGCGTCTCAGCGCTGAGGACATGAGTTCAAATCCCAGATATGCCTTTTCTGTGTGGAGTTTGTATGTTTTCCCTGTGTTTGCATGGGTTTCCTCTGGGTGCTCCAGTTCCCTTCTACACTCAAAAAACATATTGGTATGTTAATTGGTTGCTGAATAAATTAACCCTTTTCTGTAAATGTCTGTGTTAGGGAACGTAGAATGTAGCTCTAATGGGGCAGGAACTGATGTGAATGTGAAATAATCTCAGTAAAGCGCTACTTAATGTAATAAAACTAAAAAAAAAAAAAGAAACCAGATGACAGTCGGAGAAACTAGAGGTGCACATCAGCAAGGGCAATCATCATGAAGGAATGGAAGTAGCTGGTTTATATATGACCACGCAGGTGTCAGGGATCAGGCCAAAGAGCTGCAGACACAGGGCAGAACAACATCACCTCAGGTGGAATATAGAACTGCAACCTGACTGGAAAGAGAGCATGGGAGGTCTCTGGTGGTGAAGCACAGCTATGACAGGAGATGAACATATAATTGGGCTATGTTTATTTTTCACATGTCTTCCACTGCCACAGTTTACAATGACTGTACTAGTCCGGTCATTTTTGTTGCTAGAGGTTTAATTTGTGGACCACATTGAGCAGGCATTTCCTGTGAATGTCTTATAGGATTAATAATGAAAGTAACGGCTCCTAATGCCTTAGTAGAAAAAAAAAGGAAATTAATGCAGCATAAAAGCTGATTAAAATTATTATACACCGACATTTAAAACAGGTAAAGTATCAATTTTAAAAAAGCTTATTGATAAAACCTGACATTATTCTGATTGAGTACAGTATAAAAAAAGTGTTAAAGTTGACTCTTCTTGATTCTCGAGAAGTTGATTTATTGAATTAATAATGACGTAAATTACAGCATATAAAAATACAAACAGAAATGCCATGGTGAAAAACAGTGATTGACAGAAGTGATATAAACATAGCTGAATTTGTACTGGGTTGCTAATATTTATTGAAATTATTATTACAAGTGTTTATATTGACTTAGGACGATATTCAAACTTAAGTAAGTGTAAAATCTACATGCATATTTTTTCAATCAGCTAAACTGCCCATGCCCAAAACCCAAACATACGCATGAAAATCATGTCCGATTGTTTCACATAAATGGATGTGTCCCACATCGGCACATAACGATTCTCAGACGCCACCGGCTACCTGACCAGGAGCCATTTGTCAGTGGCTCTCCCACATCATGCATGCCCTCCAGCCCTCCAGAGGTGCCACTCCCAATAGCGGCAGCCTCTTTCACATTGCAGCATGTATGCAGCATAGTGTTTGGGAATTAGGCCCCTGTACCACTATCATCTGGTGCATGGGCATCGTCACCTTTCCTCCTGTTATGTGATTCCCAGCAGTCACTCAGATACTGCCTCTGTAGCACACATGATAACTCAAGCCAATACGTGCACTGGGTGGGCTATTTTAACCCAGTTTACTGATCCCTCAGTGCCAGAAAAACTTGGTTCATTCAAGCTGCCTGGTTCCAGCCAGTCTTGCATTCAGCCCAGCCTGTCTTGGATCCAGCCCAGCCTGTCTTGCATCCATCCTGTCCTGTCTGCAGCTTACCTGCACTACAGATTCCAGCTTACCTGCACTACAGCTTCCAGCTTACCTGCACTACAGCTACCAAGAAAGAAAGAAAATCAGCGCTAATAAGTACAGACTCAGACAATGTAGTAACTAGACTCCAGCAGCTACTTTGAAGGGACCAACCCTCATAGAAAAATAAAACTAAGAAAGAGAAGAGTGCTTGGAGGTAGTTACAAACACACAAAATGTATTATAAGATACAGTTAAAAATGACAGTATTACTGTAATGATGCACAATAAAAACATGTATAGTATATCATAAAGGTCTGAATACCCTCTGTTCTCATACCGCTGTAATGTAATATTTATATGGTAGAGATGGGAATATTATGAATCCTCAAACTCATGGAGCAACCAGAAAGATAGTCTTTTTCTCTGAAAAGTTTCTTGTATAAGAAATCTAGTTAGCGGTAGTAGAGTATGGTCATTTGTACAGCCTAAAAAGAGATAAAAAAACAAAAGAGTGTGGCAAATAATGACTCACTTTTAGTTTCAGGGACCAGGTATATAGAGTCTGTGAACGAAGGCTCAGTTAAAAGGCAGCTGTCGATCGTAGGGCTCTGACAGCTTGCAGTAAGGGGGAGGCAGGTCAGCGAGACGGGCTATGTAGATGGAGGTAGCAGCCCTCCTCCTCAAGGCAATAGCCGGATTACAGTGCCAATGGAGTCCGTGATGCTGGCCCAATTTAAAATAAGAAGCACTTGTGAATCTTCCGGAACTTAGCGTCCTCTGTGCTCAGAGTCGGTTTTAAGATAACCGTTCTCCTGCCGCAGTATGCAGAAACAGCTAGTGGGTTCGTTTTGCAGACAAAGGGTATGAACCTTCAGTGGATCAAAGGCCCAACGCGTATCTCCCAGCGTGGGTTTCATCAGACAGCAGGTAAGTAATTATATCACATGTGACCCTTTATATACTGATCACTCAGGTGTGCAATCACTGTAAAGTAGTCCTTACAAAATAAATACTTGTTTATGCAGTTTATCCAACAAGTAATGGTCCGGTTTCAATTCTTGTATATTGCAACATGTTTTAAGATAAGTATGAAAAATGTAATCAAAAGTATCAAACGCCATTAATAACTGTTGGTAAATACTTTTGAAACCATTATTTTTTCATGTTTGTGGAAGTAAGCTGTCATATAACTATAGTTATGAGATTATTTGCCTCAAAATTTTTCCAATGAATATAAAAATATTGGACCTGATTCACACTTAAGAACTGTTCCTAAATATATGCAACTAATAGCAAGGAACCTCCCTAACTGTAGGTTCGCATTTGAATGCATAGAGCGTCTAATTAGGAACCTAACTGTATAACCATCCCTTCATTTGGTCATTTAAATGCCTCTCTCCACCCAAATCTTCATATCTGCCGAATAGGCTTGATGTTTTAAAAAACACCCCTGTTTTAAAAAAATATTAGAAATATTATCATGGCACCCCCTTGCATCTGGGTGTCAATCGACATCCAGGGCATGTGTCCTATAAAACCCCCCTAGTTACGCCTCTGCAATCTGCATCTCGGTAAAACCATGTTGAGCTGCAAATTTAACATGTGCATAAGAGTTGGAAAGGAAGAAGAGGAAGAAGAGGAAGAAGAGGAAGAAGAGGAAGAAGAGGAAGAAGAGGAAGAAGAGGAAGAAGAGGAAGAAGAGGAAGAAGAGGAAGAAGAGGAAGAAGAGGAAGCTTTGTCTCTTCATATTGCAGCATGATTTGTCCAGGTGCAGATTTGTTCCTTTTTGTGCAGTTTTCTCTTAACTCTGGCTCAGACCTAAGGTATAAAGCATTATTGATGTCAAATACATGATGATATATGTAGTGGATTGTTGCTAGCATTTTTACAAGACCTCCGGCTCTCAAGACTCAGTAGTTACTAGATCAATACTTTCATCTTCTCACTATTAATAAACCGGGTGAAAACCATTAAAACAATGAATTGAAGATTGTAATTTAATGGTTAATGTGTCTCTTACACAATAATCTCAACAAAGCCTCTTTGACATTAGAGTTATGTAGACTGTATATGATGGGATTTATTATGGGGGTAATTGTTGTATAGAATGTGGAGATTATAAAATCAAGAACAACATAATATGATGGTAAAAAAAGACCTAACATAACTGATGTATAATACAAGGTGATGACAGAGAGGTGGGATGAGCAGGTGGAGAAGGCTTTTCTTCTTCCATCGCTGGACTTTATTTGCAGGATGTTTGAGAAAATGTATATATAGGATATTACAGTGCAGGAAACTGGAACAACTCCAAATACCAATGTTTCTAAAGGAATTACTATATAAAGCAATTCATAGGCCATGCAGGGGTCTATAGACAGAGATTTTACATCACAGAAGAACTGCTGAATGGCATTAGAGTGACAGGTGGACATATATAATACTGAGAGTGTAAAGAACAATGAATTTGTGGCGCCTGTCACCCATAATCCCGCAGTCATCAAAGTACAGTTCCTCTTGCTCAGGATACGGTGATAGTGTAATGGGAGACAGATAGCGACATATCGGTCATATGCCATAACGAATAACAGAATCTCCTCCGTAGAGGCTGCAGACAAGTAAAAGTAAAGTTGTGTTAAACATTCTTCCAGAGAGACAATATTATTCCCTGATAACAAGATGTAGAGAAATTTAGGGACTGTGGCCGTTGTGTATAAAATGTCTACAAATGACAAATTGCAGATGAAGAGATACATTGGATGATGTAAACGTGGCTCCATAAATATTACTGTGATTATAGAAGCATTTACCAGAACTGCAACGCTGTAAACCAAGAAAAGTAAACTGGAAATAAATGTGTTGCTTTCCATATGATCAGATAATGCCAGAATATAAAAGTATCTCACTGATGTCTGATTCTCCATTATTAAGTCCTGGCCGCTCTATAAAACATGTGACAAGTTTTCATGTTTATTGTATCATTTCTTTCTGACTCTAGTTATTCTCTGTATTCCCTCTCTGGCTCTCATATTAGATATTTCTCCCCACCAAATAAAATCTGTAAAGTTCCATTTGCTTTTACAATGTGACTATTTCAGTGGTTAGGTGACCGGGTGATATTGGAGCTGATAAAGAATTTAAGAGTGACGACAAATACAGGTGATATCCTCACCTGGGCATAAACATGGTGCACAGCGGAGAAGTCTGTTTTCAATTTAAATTGAAAGCTGTTCAGTGTTAAATGCTTATTTTAAGTTTGTGACTAGGAGCAAGTGTAGACTTCAGCAAAACCATGTTGAACTGCAAGATAAGGAAAACTAAAACTGTAAATACTGATTTAGAGAAGTAAAGTTCTATAGCTTATCTCTAATTTACAGATAAAACAAAGTTTTGCAGGATATGAGTTCTTTGTGAAAAAGCAAAGTATTTTCATTGCAAGCACAAAAAAAAAATAACCCTTCACATTGTAGCACAGTTTTGATCAAGTGAACGCTTTGTCTTTACTCAAATTCTGGATCAACCCCTTTAGACCAGATTTACTAAGCTGTGGGTTTGGAAAAGTGGAGATGTTGCCCATAGCAACCAATCATATTCTAAGTGACATTCTCTAGTATGCAATAGGAAAGTGAGAGCTCGAATCTGATTTTTTGCTATGGGCAACATCTTCACTTTACAAACCCGCAACTTAGTAAATCTGGCCAAAAGGGGTTGCTCTTGTCCATTGTGTTCAATATGCATAGGCTAAGATTTTTCCCTTCATGTACAAGTTACAATTAATATGCGCCCATCGTATTGCAGCAAAGTGTGTACAGGTGCAAATTCCGATGTTACTCTCAAGCTCAGAATCAGTCCCGTTACCTAAATAAAAATGCAGCATTATTACTAAAAATGTTATTCAAAGTAATGTTCAAGCACTTTGCAACAAACAATTATGTAAAAAAAAAAAAAAAACCAGCAAAGATTTACCAGACTAAGATATCCACTGTCCTAAAATGGTGCATCAAATATTTTATACAAATGTCTATGGGTTGGATCCAGACTTAAGTAAGTGCTTGAAATTAGTTACTCCTGGGCTAAACCATGGTGATTACACGGGGAGTCATCACCTCTCGACCTGGATTCAGAGTTTGAGAGTAAGGGTAAAACAGGTGCAAGTATATAGCTCGACTAAACCATTTTGCAAAATGAGGTGTGCTCATTAATCTTTAACATACAGGGAAAAAACATTACTTTTGCACTCGGAACTCAAATACTGTATAGCTTTATATTTAATCTATGAAACAGAGTTGAGCTAAGAAATTTCACCTCCTAAATATCATCTTGCTTTCATAATTAAAATTTGCCTCCCCTTGCAGTTCAACATGGTATTGCTCTGGTCTACACCTAATCCGGGCCCGCAACTTTAAGTGGCTGATTCAAAGTTGCACTTCCACTTTTTTAGGTGCAAGTGTGAGCAATACCATGCTGAAATGCAAGGGGGAGGCAGATTTCAATTGTAAAACCAGAATTAAAATTAGGAGGTGAAGTTTCTTAGCTCAACTCTATTTTATAGATTAAATATAAAGCTATGAATTATTTTATTTCTATGTGTAAAAGTCATGTATTTTTCCTGCATGCAAAAATGTTTAATTAATTAACATACCTTACTTTGAAAAATGGTTAAGCCGAGCTGTACACTTACACCTAAAAATAGGTGTAAGTGCATCTCTGAATCAGCCCCTAATACTGTTTGCAACAGATGAAATATGACTCCCCTGCATTCAACCTGGTTGAGCCCAGGTGTAACTAATTTCAAGCACTTAGTTAAGTCTGGATCCAGCCATATAAAAATGTATTTAATACGTATTAATCATAAATCATTTTTTCAACTAGAACTTTTCCAGCAATACAGAAACCAGTCCTCTTATTCTAATAATAACAGAGTTATATTCTGATCTTAAAATTTTCTACCACAGCAGTAACACACAGGATGCTCACAAAAGACAGGACAGAATTTGGAGAATATACAGGGATATTTATATGTTGCTAATCTCTACAATGTCCCAAAAGAGAAGAAAAACTTGACCTACAGGGAAATTATGCTGCCTGGTATTGCATCATTAATTTTCAGTTAGTGCAAAATAAATTAATAAATGAATAAAAAAAAAAAAAAAAAAATTGTAACCAAAGTTTGGTTATATAGAAAATAGTTGTCTTGCTTTTTATTTACATATCTAACACTCTCATTAGACATTACATCTAATCATAGATATAACTAAAACACACAAAAGGTCAGTTCTACACTACTGCTTTTTTAGAGATCTGCGCATGCGGAAGGAAGTCGGATTGCTGGCGGGGGGTGTGCCAGGGGGTGTGCCAGGATATTTTTATGAGAAAAGCTCCACTTTTCTCATTTAAATATTCCCTGCACACGCAGTGTGGGAAATCCCAATTTCCATCGTGAGACTTTGAAAATTTCACACGCTGGCAGAGGGTATATATATACCCCAATTCCAGCCAACCTCTCATTAGCACTGGGGATGTCCTGCTTGCAGGACATAGTAAGCGACGTTCCAATAGGGTTTTTTTTTTGCCAAGACCACCCCTCCGGATTAAAAGCTTGCAAGACTGGACCGGGACTCCCATCAGACCAGGCAAGGATTTTTTTTTTTTTTTTAATGGGCATTTTTTGGGCCAATACATTTTTGAAGGGGGCATATATGGATATTTATTTTAAGTATGTTCGGTAATGTGTTCACGTGATTAATGTTTATTTTGGGACATATGTTGACCAGTTTAATGTTTTTTTGGGGGGTGCATATGTTGACGTGCTTATTGTTTATTTTGGGGCATATGTTGATGTGATTTAAGGGGCACTTGTGTAATGTATTGTGTTTATTTCTGTGGGGGCACATGATGCGTTGTTTATTTTTTTTTAGGGAGCGGACATTGTTTTTTTTTTTTCCTAAAATGTCCATGTGTAGGGATTTTGAACTGGACATGCTGCAGATAGTAGTTCTACAAGCGCTAGCATGCCTTGTCATTCATGGGCATACTTGTGCCTGTAGTTCTACTATGGGCAGTATGCCCTGTTCCCTGGGCCATTTATTTATTTACGTGCTATTCAGAGTGGGCTATAGGATGCACGGATGTGCATCCTTGAATAGTCCGTATTCAATTCAGCATGTGCGTTTCCCGCCTCGCGCATGCTCGTAACTCTGAATCAGGTCCTGAGTATGAGTGAGGGCTGCCTAAGCTATAAGGCCTGATTGGGGCAGAGTAGGGGGGAAACCACTTGGCCCACAGGTGTATGACAAATGGGGGAGATCCTGATATTCATATAGTAGTTAATAAAAGAGACTCCCTCTCCCTGGCTGGAGGTGGTCTTTTTAATATTCTGATTTGGATCCAGCTAAGTATCACTGCATCATATCTCCCTTTTATTCTATTTTAATAAAAATGTCTTTGTTCCTATTTTGCTATTTTTCTCTTCAGCTGCCATTACTGTGCTCTTTCCTCTCCTTTCCTCTCCTCTCTGTGCTTTTTTCTCCTTTGTCTTTTCCTTCCCTCCTCTAGCTCACCTTCTTGTAGTATGCCCCAACGCAAGGCTGCATTGTCCTCTTCCCCAGAGGCCTTACCTATCACCCCTTTGGGGCTTGGCCGGGCCTCTGGTCTATATGGGATTGGATGATGGCAGAAGATTACATTTGCAACACTTACGTTCCCCCTGTGGGACATTGGGAACAGGGCTCCATCAGTGCGTGGATCCTGGTGCTCGGGCATGGTCTTATGCCAGAAGTACTGGTACTTCATTTCAAAATTATCCAGGTGTCACGGAAGTCACCACTGGAATCAAAGGATCACTTCGGGCATCTTCCCGAAATCCTCCTTGGAATACCTTGTTGGTTCCCTTGTAGGCATTATACCTTTAAAGACCTCTGGGAAATTTGCTTAATACAGCATATGTCCTTTCCAGGGAGTGGGGGGAGGGGTCAGTTAATAATGATATATCGGAAGTCTGTTCCATAGTCACCTACCAACCCTTTGATGAGGGTGCACAGTTACAACAGTGGAACACTCATGGTAAAGATAGACACAGAGTCAGCTTTTTGCCTTCTGCCAATACAACCAAAATTGTTTCCCTTCATGGGCACACACTTGGTTGGCAAATTTTCCATACACAAGTGTCTTCCCATGGGGTGCTCAATTTCTTGCACTTATTTTTAGTCCTAAGGTTGTAATTTTCATGTATGACAATCTTTGGGTAGTGCACACCATTAATCAGCAAAGCACTCTCTCTGCAGCGGTGGGTTGCCTGTTACAATGTCTTCTGTGTTGCCTAGAATTTAATGTCCATTTTCGAGCGTGCCATATTCATGGCATTGAAAACAGCCTTGCGGATTCTCTGTCCCACTTTGACTGGTTCGTTTTCGCAAACTTACCCTGATGTGGCCCTCACTTGTACACCCTGTTCCCTTTTTGTCAGGTATTCAATAAGGTGGCACTTCAGTCTCTGACACTTAAGGTGGATAAGGCCGCATGGTGGCATGGTCAGCTAGTGAGAGTGTCTGCCTTCAAGAATACATGGTGTGTTTGTATGCCCAAGGCAAGTCAAAGGCATACATGTCCAGTGTGTGAGTGGTTCTTTCCTTATTTTTTAAACTCCACAGGCAGCTGGATATCACAAAGGAATTCTTGATATCCAGGGCCCTTCATGGCTGTTCCAGATTAAGGCACTTAATTTTCATTTCTATTCCCATTCTTACTCACCGTATAAGCATTGTTTCGTCCATAGTCTTCTCGCCTTTCAAAGTCCTATTTTTTTTGGACGATGTTCATGGTTTCCTTTGGGGCTTTTAGGATTAGTGAAATAGGACTGGAATCACAAGACCGCCACTGCCACCATTTACAATTGCTATACTAGTCCAGTCGTTTTTGTTGCAAGGTTTAATTTTTGGACCACATCGAGCAAGCATTATAGAATCAATAATAAAAGAAATGGCTCCTAATAATTTAGTAAAAAAAAAAGAAATATAAATGCAGCATAAGAAGCTCATTACATAGTTACATAGTTGATGAGGTTGACCAAAGACACCAGTCCATCAAAGACTAGCATAGAAATAGGTGAGAGGAGGCATTTAAATGATGGAAAGTGTTAAGCAGTGCCACGTAGCTAGTTTCCGTTCCCCATTTGGGCACACTGTCTCCTGCTGATTCCCCGGCTTCCAGCTCTCGGCGGTGACATTGCTAGGGCAACTAGAGGCTCTCCCGGCCAGACAATCTGTGGAGGAGTTTTTCAAAGCCATGGGGGTCATATATGATGATCCAGACCAAGAAGCCTCAGCCAAGGCAACAATTTGCTTTATTCGTCAGGGATGGAGATCAGTGGAGGAATTTGCTGCAGAATTCAGAACGTGGGCCACCGAGTTCCGGTGGAACAATCCGGCCTTACGTTCTCAGTTTCGCTTTGGCTTGTCTTAAGATATCAAGGATGCCCTGGTGCAATATCCTGCAGCACAAAATCTTAAGGACCTGATGAAATAGTCTTTCAAAATTTACCGCCAGTTCATAGAGCACAAATTTGAGAAGACCTTTTCTCCAACAGTATCCACACCACCAACGTCTTTTTCTGATGAAGAGCCAATGCAAATCGGCTCTTTTGGCCTTCCAAGATGGAGAAGGATCGTCGACGCAATCTGGGCCTCTGCCTCTACTGTGGAGGAAAAGCCCACATGGCGGACCAATGTCCGAAAAAAGTGAAGCGATTCAGCCAGATGAATATGGAGGAGATCCATCTGGGCCTTAATCTGATTTCCTACTTAAATTCATTATTACTCCCTGTCCTCATTAAAACCAAGCACTCTTCTATTAAAGTCAAGGCTTTTGTGGACAGCGGTGCTGCTGGAAATTTCCTGGACACTGATTCAGCTAAGAAATGGGCAATCAACACTCACCCCCTATTACCGCTCATAATTGCCTGTGGTCTCAAAGACGGGGGACCCATTTCTCACATCTCTGAACCTGTTCAAGTCCTGGTAGGAGCCTGTCATTTGGAAAGCATCCATTTTTATATCTTTTCCTCTCCTGCAGCCATATTGGTACTGGGCCATCCATAGCTATTCAAGCATAATCCTGTCATTGAATGGACCAAAGGAGATATAATTCAATGAAAAGACTCTTGTAATCTTGCCTCACTCTTCCCATATGTCAGGTGTCCGTGGAAGACACCCTCCTTCCATCCCAGTATGCCAAGTTCCTAGACGTGTTTTCCAAAAGAGAGAAGCAGATAAACTCCCTCCTCATATGATGCCTTTGACAAAGCCCGAGGGGAGGGCGAAATGCGCGGTGGCACGTGTGACTCCATCAGAACAACGGAGACCTCTTACTCTGACATCACTGCCTCGTTCCTTCTGCCCAGCCAAACCTAGTCCAGGAAGGGTGAGATACTGCACAGTGTGTGTGAAGAGTCGGTCGTGAGACCACTAGTTGTTTTTTGGATAGGGATAGTCTCCCTGTAATAACAGTTTAGTTTAGCGGATGTGGCAGTAGGTGATTTCCTCTAACGTGGTATCTATATGATTTGGATGTCTTTCTCATCATAACTTACTGTGATAATGTTCAAAGTGTTATGTTATACTTACAAACTGGGTGTTAAATGTTTTGATGGATACTGACTAGTGTTTTGTAATTTTTAATACATGTTCTACAGGTATGCCAAGTCCTTCAAAAGCTTTGTGAGAATTAATTTTATGCAAAGCTAAAAAAGTGCGAGTTCGAGGTCACGGAAGTGCTCTTTCTGGGTTACCACATCTCTCCACAAGGATTTGCAATGGATCCTGCCAAAGTCCGTGCCATCCTGGAATGGGCCCAACCTACTAATCTTCAAGCCATTCAAAGATTTCTCGGCTTTGCCAATTTTTACAGGAGATTTTTCCGTTCTTTCTCTGTTCTGGTGACACTCATCTCTGACCTCACTAAAAAGGGTGCAGATACTTACAACTGGCCCGCTAAGGCTGTGGAATCAATCAAATCTCTGAAAAATTTTTTCACCACAGCCCCCATTCTCCGTCATCCCAATCGTGATTGACCCTTCATTGTTGAAGTTGACGCCTCTGATGTGGGTGCAGGGGCAGTTTTATCTCAACTTAATCCGACTGACAATTGTCTATATCTGTGTGCATATATGTCCAAAAAATTATCTTCCGCAGAGAAGAACTACAACGTTGGTAACCAAGAATTTCTGGCCATCAAATTGGCTTTTGAGGAGTGGAGGCACTGGTTGGAAGGAGCCAATCACAATATCCCAGTAATCACAGACCACAAAAATTTGTCTTTCATTGAGTCTGCAAAAAGACTGAACCCTCGTCAAGCTCACTGGGTTTGTTCTTTACCAGATTTTCATTCTCAAATGCCTATCGTCCAGGATCTTTAAACCGACTAGCGGATGCCCTTTCACAATCGTTTTTGTCTGAAAGTAATTCCTCTGTATGTCGGTTATCCATTATTCCTGCCAACTCGATTACTGCCATGTATAGAGATGTGGAGGAATTTATCAATGCCTGCAGTATCTGCGCCCAGAATAAGTCCCCCAGGTGTTTCCAAGTTGGTCCCCTCCACCCCTTGTCCATTCCCAAGCGTCAATGGACTCACTTATCCATGGACTTTATCACAGACCTCCCCAACTCCTTGGGATTCACCACTATCTGTGCTGTCATCGATAGGTTTAATAAAATGGCCCATTTTATTCCGCTGTCATTTTTACCCTCTGCCAAACTGTTAGCCGAGCTCTTTGTTAAACATATTTTTAGATTACACAGCCTACCCTGGGATATCGTCTCAGACTGGGGCTCGCCGTTTGTAGCTAAATTTTGGAAAGTATTTTGTAACTTGTTACACATTTATTTATTTATTTATTTATTTTATTTATTAACATGTTTTTATATAGCGCCCACAGATTACATAGCGCTTTACAATGTTACAATCTTTATAACAATACTGGGGAATAACAGACAGACTGGGTGGGTAAGAGGGCCCTGCTCACAGGCTTACACTCTATAGGACAATGGGTTTGATACATAAGGGCAAGTGCTATATATCACACAATGGA
>WWET01004374.1:37279-50565 GCA_011038615.1 Limnodynastes dumerilii | reverse complement strand
GTAGAGGGTGGAGGATGAAGAGGAGTGGTAGTAGAGTAGGAAGAGGAGAATAGAGCAGATATTTCCTCTTCATGTGTGGGATGGAATGAGGACATAGTGCAGGGGGAGGAGAAAGAGCGTTGGACAGTATGTTAGTAGAAGAGGAGTTGGAGGATAGTGTCTTATGTTATCGATCTTGTCCTTAAAGTACGTTGCAAGATCATGGGCATTGATGGAGGTTGGTGGATTATGCACAGGAGGGTTTAGTAGGGAATTAAATGTACAAAAGAGGCATTTGGTGTTAGAAGCCTGAGTAGAAATGAGAGTTTGAAAGTAAGATTGTTTGACATTATCCAGGGCAAGTGTGATAGGTGTTTGTGTATTTAAGAAAGTCCGGGGCAGACGAGATTTGCGCCAACGACTTTCTGCTTTGCGAGAGAGTTTTTTAAGGGTACGTGTGTCATTGGTGTGCCATGGCTGACATTTGAGTCGCCGTGGTACATGAGGTGTAGCTGGAGCAAATTGGTCAAGGATGTCTACTAGTGTTTGGTTTAGGTGAGAAACTGATATTAAGCTTAGTCTTTCCTCAGGGTATCACCCCCAGTCCAATGGACAAACAGAAAGGGTCAACCAGGTGCTGGAGCAATATCTACTGTCTTTCTCTTCTTCCTCTCAAAATAATTGGGCTAGCAATATCCCGTTTGCAGAGTTTGCTTACAATAACTCCACTCACTCTGCCACCAGAGTCTCCCCATTGTTTTGGCTTTCTGGCTACCATCCTCATGCCACCTCATTATATACCCCTGAACAGTCCTCAGATCCTAATGTCTCCCAGTTTACCAACCGTATCAAGGCAGTCTGGAGAAAAGTGAACAAAGCTCTCATTAAAGCAGCACTAGTCTCCAAGACTAGGAAAGATCAACACCGTTCCTCTTCTTATTTCAAAGTTGGCGATATAGTATGGCTTTCTACTAAGAATATTTGCCTTTGTCAAACCTGCCAGAAATTAGGACCTTGTTTTATTGGACCTTTTGTTATTATCCACAAAATCAATCCTGTGACCTTCCGTCTCAAGATGCCTACATTCATGAGGATTTGATATTGACATAGGACCATATTCAAACTTAATAAGTGTAGAATCTATGTGTGTATTTTTACAATCAGTTAAACTGCCCATGCCCAGAGCCCAAACATAAGCACGTTAACCATGTTCGACTGTTTCACATATGGATGTGTGACTTTGGACTAATGCATGGGCTACTAATGTACAGTTTCAACAGAGGTAGGACTGATTCACAAGGAGGAGTGCCTTTCGTAAACTAACATATGCACAAGAAAAGTTAAGGTAGCCATTGACCACTCGTAAGTTGAAGAACTGTATTGTTTGCTGTGAGGCCAATTGTCTTCTCTTGCTTAGTTCAGGCCACACCTGCTGTATGTTTATAATCAATGGATGTGTGTTTATAAATGAAACAATAAAAGCTTGTTTATTAAATCTTATTCTGATTTCACATTTTGTGCTAGACTTTAACCATGTAAAGTTGCCATTATGTTGAAGGTTTATTTTGAACTTTTATTAACTTAAATTAAATTTTGATAACAAACACAATTACATTTACTTATATTTAACTATATTGGTTGTATGTTTTACTTTTATTTTTAAAATTATTATTTTGTAAATGTTTTTTGAAAGTCTCTATATGTAGTGGATCATTGTATTTCTAACCTCATGCAGTATGTGTTTATGTGTATTGTAAAGTATTCTTATTTCAATCTATATTTTTAATGGTTAATTTTATTTGCATATGTTAATAAGAGTACTTGCTGTTTTTAAAAATAAATATTTTTTTACTTTTCCAAAGCCTAATCAGTGCATTTAGTTACATATCTTTGATTCATAAGAATATTAAGCACCTAAACACACTTCTGATTCACAGCTAATAAAGTCCGCACAAAACTAATTATACTTAGGAAACACTTACGTCCTTACGTTGCTCTCCCGACACAGTTGTGAGGTGATACATGCAGTGAGGCCTCTAAGTGGACCAATATCCACTTGAAAGCAGTATCAGTACAGGAATAGATGGGGTTGTATCGCTCAGTATCAATAGTGAGTCAGTTAATTGTAAGGGGATATAGTGGATGCACACAGGAAAGACCTTGATGTGGGTAAATGGTGAGAAACAGTAGGAGAGACCCATGGTGGTAGGGGGGCTAGTTCCCAATCTGTATAAATTATAACATTATGTATTTTAAGTTCTTCCATACAGAACTTTGTCAGTTGCTTTGTCAGTGAAGCGATTGTAAAAAGCAAAACTATCATATTTTCACATTTGGGAATGTTTGGAGGTAAGCAGTAGTATAACTATAATTATGACCTATATTAGCCTCTGGTCTGGAGTCAGACTGTGGCTGGATGCTAAAATGAGGGCTAGTTGATTGCTAAGCTCCAGGCTCCAGCCACCCCTCTCCCAGGTCTTCTTACCTTAAAGGCTGCATCCTCCGAGCGGGACTGCGGCTAGAGTATGTATGAAGTACCGCAGTGGCCGAGACTGGGAAATGAAGTCTCACAGTTGCAGGCTTTTTTGTGACAGCAGGACTTCATTTCCCAGTCTCAGCCACCACGGAACTTCATATTCTAGCCGCAGTCCCGCTTGGAGGATACAGGTTGTAAGGTAAGAAGACTTGGGGGTGGGCAGGGACTGGAGGCACATGATGGGCATACTGTGGGGAAGCTGGTGGCACATGATGGGAGTACTGGGAGGGGGCCGCTGGAGGCACATGATGGGAATACTGGGGGCGGATGGAGGCACATGATGGGAGTACTGGGGGGGACGTGGACTGGTGGCACATGATGGGAGTACTAAGGGGGCATATGATGGCTGGGACTGGGGGGGAATGGAGGCACTAGGGGGGGGATCAGTCCCTTACTTTGCCTGGGGTGCTGGACCCATAGATACACCCCTGATGGTCCAGTCCCTAAAAGGAAACAGTCTGCAGGAGGCATAACTAGGCTTGATGGAGCCCAGGGCAAGTGAAAATAATGCGATGAATTGGAGAAGATTGTCATTTAATGGATAACGTATCTCTTACATAATAATTTCAGCAGAGCCTCCTTGACATCAGAGTTCTGTAGGTTGTATATGATGGGATTTATTATGGGGGTAATTGTTGTATAGAATGCAGAGAACAAAAAATCCAGAACATCAGAATATGATGGTAAAAAAAGAGCTAACAGAGCTGATGTATAGTACAAGGTGATGACGGAGAGGTGGGATGAGCAGGTGGAGAAGGCTTTTCTTCTTCCATCACTGGACTTCATATGCAGGATTACTGAGAAAATGTTTATATAGGATAATACAGTGCATGAAAATGGAACAACTCCAAGTAAAAATAATTCTAAAGGAATTATTATATAAAGCAATTCAGAGGCCGTGCAGGAACCTATAGACAGAGATTTTACATCACAGAAGAACTGCTGAATGGTGTTAGAATGACAAGTGGACATAGTTAATAATGAAATTACAAAGAACAATGAATTTATCCAGGCCATTACCCATAATCCTGTAGTTATCAAGGTACAGTTCCTCTTGTTCAGGATACTGTGATAGTATAAGGGGAGACAGATAGCGACATATCGGTCATATCCCATAATAAATAAGAGAATATCCTCCATAGAGGCTGCTGCAAAGTAAAAGTAAAATTGTGTAAAACATTCTGACAAAGAGACAATATTATTCCCTGATAACAAGATGTAGAGAAATTTAGGGACAGTGACCGTTGGGTATAATATGTCTACAAATGACAAATTGCAGATGAAGAGATACATTGGACGATGTAAATGTGGATCCAGAGATATTACTGTGATTATAGAAGAATTCACCAGAACTGCAACCAAATATATAAATAACAATAAACTGGAAATAAATGTTTTGCTTTTAGGATGATCAGATAATGCCAGAATGCAAAAATATCTCACCGATGTCTGATTCACCATTAACATTTTTCTGCTGGTCTAGAAAATAAAAATATGTGACAGATATTCAGGATAATTGTATTATTTCTTGCAGTATGTGAGTTCTTTGTGTAAAAGCAAAATATTTTCCTTGCATGCAAGAAAAACCCAACAAATTGCACCTCTCACATTGCCACCTGGTTTTGATCAGATGAACACTTGCAGCACTTTTTTTCCTTCCTATGAATTCTGGACACATTGTTGTACAATATGCATAGACTAAGTATTTTCCCTTGGTGTACAATATGCATAGTATTTTACCTACATATACAAGTTACAATTAATATGCAATCCTCATACTGCAGCAGGGTTTGTATAGGTGCAAATTGTGATGTTACTCTCAAGCTCAGAATCAGCCCCGTTACCTAAATAAAAATGCAGCTACACTACCGGACGTATAACATATACATCCATAGTTTGCTGTTTTTTGCTACTGTGCATGCGTAGTAAATTTTTTTACGGAATCTACGTATCTTTTCGTTACGTATTATATATGAGGTCTTAAACACCGCATATACGCAATCTACGTTTAGAAAAGATACGTAGATTACGTCCGGTAATGTGAATCCGGGCTGGAACATTTCTAACGCTAGCTGAGAGTATAAATATCACACACTGACCCTATTTGGTGGTGATGTGAAAGGGTTTTAATATATCCATTATCCTACAATGGTGCATAACATAATTTGTCCAAATTTATATGTTTGGAGATTGAACTGAAATATTCAATATTTACTCTATTAATCAGTAACAGAATTTTTTATTTATTATGTATTAATCATTAATTATTTTTCCAACTATAATTTTTCCAGCAATATAGAAACCAGTCCTCTTATTCTAATGGGAAATCAATTCTGCTCTTAAATCATTCCTGTGAAAGTGAGTTAAAAGTATGTTCTTACCTTAAAATCCGCCACCACAGCAGTAACACACGGGATGCTCAGAACAGACAGGACAGAATTTGGAGACTATACAGGGATATTTATATGTTGCTGATCTCTCCACAATGTCCCACAATAGAAAAAAAACCTGTCCTACAGGGAAACGATGCTGTCTGGAATTGCATCATTTATATTCACTTAGTGGAAAATAAATAAATTAATAAATAAATAAAATGAAAAATAAAGTTTAGTTATATAGAAAATAGTAGTCGTGCCTTTTACAAAGTATTTATACAATAGATGACATTGGACCTGATTCACAATTAAGAGTGAATTAGGTGATGACCTAACTAACTGGTCCTGCCCCTATCCCACCCCCTATTTTTAGGTACCGAGGGGCTACCATGCAGAGTTTCGTTCTTAATAAGAAAATGCATCTCCCCGTCCTCCCTGGCTAATCTAAATCCCTCCCACTTCTAACTAAACACTCCCTGAGGTCAAATTAGCGCACCTCCTTCTTCCTAATCTTTAAAGACTGCACAGTGACAATTTAAGTACCTAACTGGTACGTAGATTGCATAACTGACCTACTACACATACATAGTAGGTCATTTCGGGAAAATACACACCTAAGAAGCACAAGCTTCCTAAGGGTGAATCAGGGCCTTTGGGGCAGATCCAGAACAACGCTTTTCCGCGATTTTACGCGCGGCGGAGACGTAAAATCGCAGATACGTACGCACTGCGCATGAGCACCATACAAAATACGCACATTCACGTAGCGTAATTGTGAACGTATGGGAGATTCACGTATGTGTCACGTAAATACTTACGTGTGGGCGTGCCAATTTTACGTTAGTCAACAATACGTGCGTTTTACGTGAAGTAGGCGGGGGGTGGTATTTAAAGTGCACAGTATGGGCGTGTTAAGCTGCGTACGTTCACGTAGTCAGTACGTCCGTTCGCGGACGTACTCTGTTACGTTTGAAAAAGTTAAGGTAGGGTTTGGGCAGCGTATCTTCACAAAATACGTCCATGCAAGGGGTGTGCCGAGGGGAGTGTAACAAATTTACGCACACGAAAATACGCTCCGCGAATAAACGTTCGGCACACGTAGTTCTGGATCTACCCCATTGTCATTACACGCTACAAATCATTTTGTTTCATATTTTTAGTTAATTCTGAATTTCTGTTTGTGTGTAGTATTTTCTTCAAAGTTTCTTTCATCTTTAATACTATACAGGTTCGAAGTGAGGGGGTAAACAGGGGCATGTCATACCGTCACTTCTTCCACTGATTAATTAAAAAAAGCTATAAATCTCTATCCACTTCTATTATTTCTATATTTTCATACAGCCACTTCTAAATGCCGATACCACCACCTCTAAATTTCCACTTCGACCACTGATACAGGCAGCACATCATCCAGATTAAAAAGCAATTTGCCTTATATTATCTAAAGCAGTGGTTCTCAACCCCATCCTCAAGTACCACTAATGTTCCATGTTTTTCAAATCTCCTTGCTGGTGGTGAGCTCATAATTAAAAGTTACATTTTAAAAGCTCCACAGGTGGTAATCATTATTTATAAAGATCATTTTACTGTGATAAAGCCTGTTTTCATGTGAAAACGGGCTTTATCAAAGGAAAAATGAAGTCTTTGATATTTATGAACCTTGCATCGCCACGCAAAACTAAAGTTTCCATGGCGATACCTGTACATATTGCATCCCCCACTGGCCCTTTCTTTTCAGAATGGGCCGGCGGTTCGTAATATTTATAAAGTTTTACACTTCGCTCCCGGTGATAAAACAAAAGCCAGCTCAGGCTGGTGTTAGGGGTAAGTAGTCAAACAATGTCCCCATATACCCCTCTTTTCCTTCCCCTAATAGCTGTTATTAGGGGGAGGAAAACAGGGGAGGCATGTATGGGAAGACTGCTGAGCTAAACCTATGTGTGCTAATGTAAAAAAATAAAAATAAAATAAAAAAGTGTGGTTTTTTTTCTTTTTACTTACATTTAAACATATAAAATAAGAAATTACATTAAAAATATTAATAATTGTTAAAAAAAAATAAAGAAAAAGCAAAACTTACCTGTCTGGGAGACTCATCTGAAGACATAGCGCATGCGCAGTGTTTTTCATATCGGGACTCTGAAATCTTCAAAGTCCCACAATGGAGTCTCTACACGTACGCAGGTATATGAAGTATCAATGAATTTCCTGCGATGACCACAGAGATCATCGGGGGACCACGCAGGGCAGGTAAGTCTTACTATTTAAATGAATGAAGCTGCCAGGCTCGCTGCGAGGAGAAGTGAACTGCTATATAAATAGATCCCTATATCACTAGTTCTGTAGAGAGACCTGCAAAACATGGACTGTTAGTGGTACTTGAGGACAGGGTTGAGAACCTCTGATATAAAGCTTTATTTTTTTAACCACATATCACTCCCTAGATTTTATAGAAGCATATTCTTAAGAGAACTGATCAGTTCATTATGTGTTCATCGTTATTCACGTGTTTAATTATGACTAATAAATGTTTATGGCCATTGTCCAGATCTCTGTGCATTTTCTGCACATACGTGGATCTGAAAGTCCACTTGGAAAAGGGGAGTGCTTTTCCCTGTCACTCCCAGCTCTTGTGCAGAGTTCTGGGCACTTACATATCTAGAAACCTATCTTGAACTTTTTGCACAAATCTGTATCTGCCCAAACACTGACCTGCACGGGTCTGGGGATTAGGCAGGAGTTACGCGTTTGTAACATAAGTGCACCCCCCCCACCCTAGTAGTAAACAGAGTTTCATACACTAGGAGATCCGTAGTGTAACAGCTGGCATACTCATATGCGTATGTTATGCTTTAGGGGTATACGCAAGAAGCTTCACTACCGTTACAAAATGAGGATCAGGCCCATGATTTAGATATATCTATTTGGCTTGTGGAGGAGGATGCAGAGGAGCGCACTGATTCGTAGACACTACTTATCTCCTCTTCTTTTTTGTGCATTTTGCTCATAGAAATCTAAAGAGTAAAAATGAATAATGGCTAAACAAAAAGAAAAAAAAAAAAACAATACAACAAAAAACTATTAAAAATATGATCGTTTTTAAAGAAATATTTATTCCTATAAAATCCTCCTATGTTGTTCCCAAAACATGTTCCTATAATAAAATATTATCCTCCAAGATAAAAGGGTACAAAGAGAATCTTGACATACTGTAGATCAAAGATAAACACGTTGATGTTTTTTCTGTATACATAAAAATAAACTGTACATAATAAAACCCAATCAAAATAGAGGAGGTAAAAGTTGGAACTGTCTATCAGAGAAAGGCTGAGGAAAAGAGTCTTAAAAAAAGAAAGATGAAGACACCAGTATTAAGATGTTATTTATTCCCTGTTGAAGAAGACAAATATGACTGGGAGGCTTATAGGTAGCGAATAGCAGTGAACTGTGTTCATACTTAAGAAGCAGCATGGTCTTTTCTGTAATAACCTACTACAAATGCGTGGTAGGTCATTTATGTAATCTGACAATTGACTTTGTGCGGTTTTTAAAGTCGTTTAGTAAGAGAGAGGTGCTAATGCCAACTTGGGGAGGTTTTAGATAGAAGTGAGAGGGGGGAAAGAATAAGATTAGTGAGGGAGGGATTTATATTAGCTGGGGAGGGTGGAGAGGTTTCTTTGTGTGTATTTTCTTTCTTAATAAGGAAACTACGCACAGTTACTTAAGGAAGCCCTATAATACTCTTACGTGCTATAAATTTCCTGAAAACAAGGGGGCGGATCGATGGGCAGTATGGGTGAGTTAGTTACGGATGTATCTGCACCTTACACACTCCTAATTGTGAGTACAGTCCTATATCTGTTACACTACAACTGATATACCATGTGCTTCAGACCCCTAATGACTCTATTCAAGTGGTGAGGGGATAAAATGACTTGGAACTATTTAAAACTAAAGTGTATATTTAGAAGTCTTAATGGGATAAGTTAAATTAAAAATGGATTGACAGAAGTTTACATTTATTATTTAGCAAAATCCCCAAATCGTGAAAAAACTAAAAGAATTTTAAAGCAGCCTTGAACAAAAAAGTACTTAACCAGCATATTGTTAGGTTTAATTTGTCATTTAGATTTGCACTTGGAAAGTTAGCTACTCAACAATAATTTAAATTTCACTGTGAAATATTTGCATCCTCCTCCTCCTGGTTTAGCTAAGATGTAAACATTTTGTTAGCAGTTACTCTAAACTTTGAATCATATACAGAGTGTATTGAAAACACATGGCTTGCTGCGTGCGTGCGTGCGTATAATTGCGTACTTTTACAAAAGCGCATCTCTAAATCTGGTCCATGGTGGAGAAGCTTGATTGCAGCCCATTATCAAATCCATAAAACTTTGTTTATTTACCTTTAAGCAGGTGCTGGCTTTCTGCAGGTATCAGACAATGGAGCTGACATCATCCATCCAATTCACAGGTTGAGTCATACACTCTTTTTGTAGGACATTGATTGAGATAGGTCAGCTCCATTGTTTGACCTCGGCAGGAAGCTGGTAGCTGCTAATTGGAAAATAAACAAAGTTTTAATCATTTCTTAAGCCCTTTTAATTTCCCCCAGTAAGTGGGCCAATCATGCATGCAATTTCCCACCATGTATAGTAAAATTTTCCCTGCTTTTAGGAAAGTTTAATTGAACACAACTTTATCAAGGTTTACTGATGTCTAATACATAACAAAACATGTTTTTGCTAAAAGTGGCAAATTATTTACAAGACCTCCAGCTCCCAAGAATCAATTTCACCTATAATTAATAGCCCAGTACTATCACTGTTACACTATTAATAAATAAGGGGCAAACCAATAAAATTATCAAATGGAGAAGATTGTCATTTAGTATGGTTAACATGTCTCTGGCAAAATAATCTCAGCAGGGCCATCTTGACATCAGAGTTCTGCAGGATGTATATGATGAGATTTATAATGGGTGTAATTTTTGTGTAGAATGCAGTGAACACAAAATCCAGAACCTTTGAATAAGATGGTAATAAAATACCTAACACAGCTGACATATAGTACAAGGTGATGACAGAGAGGTGGGATGAGCAGGTGGAGAAGGCTTTTATTCTACCATCGCTGGTCTTGATGCACAGGATGACTGAGAAAATGTTTATGTAGGATGTTAAAGTGCATGAAAATGGTACATCTCCATGTACCAATGTTTCTAAAGGAATGACTATATAAGACATACAAAGGGGGGGGCTGCATTCATACCTGAGACATACAAAGGGAAGGGGGTGCTGCATTCTTACCTGAGCAAATATAAGGGCACACTAAAGTGGGTGCTAGTGCCTATGAAAATACCCTTAGCAAACTATTTGAATAGGGAAAGCGACAGGGTGCAAAAGAAAAGTAAAGTGCTAGTTATACTAAGTCTACAAACTTATTAAATTCTGAATAGTTTAAGACCATAAAGATATTACAAAAAAATGATAAAATCACGTGCAAATGGCAAGAAAATAGGTATAAGTATGAAAAATCAAAACAGTCAATAAGTAAAAGTGACAAGTGCATACAATAAAGTACTACGTAGGATAAGTCTTTAAACTCTAAACATTTTCAAACAAAAAAGTATGTGCAAAATTAATCCCCATTGTTTCCCCCAGTCGTTCTGTATCTGGTATATCCACACCATGTTTTCTCTACGTAGATTGCGTATATGCGGTCTAAAAGATCCCTGTGATCTGCACGATAGACTTAATGCAGGCTAATAAGAGCGTAAACTGCCATGGAGTCCGCACGAGAGAGGGGAATGACAGGAGGCATACACTCCCCTCTCTCTTTTGGACGTACAGACCTCCGCACGTATGGAAAACACACTGGGTCTTAATCCTGTCCCTAGTCTTTAGTGTGGTTAATAAGTTTTGGACAAAATAATCTCAGCAGAGCAATCTTGATATCCGAGTTCTGTAGACTGTATATGATGGGATTTATTATGGGGGTAATTGTTGTATAGAATGTGGTGAACATAAAATCCAGAACATCGGAATACTTTGGTAAAATAAGAACTAAAAGACCTGATGTATAGTACAAGGTGATGACGGAGAGGTGGGATGAGCAGGTGGAGAAGACTTTTCTTCTTCCATCACTGGTCTTGATGTGCATAATGACAGAGAAAATGTTTATGTAGGATATTAAAGTGCATGAAAATGGAATAACTCCAAATAAGAATGATTCTAAAGGAATGACTATATAAAGCAGTTTGGAGAAGTTGCAGGGGGCTATAGTCAGAGATTTCACATCGTAGAAAAACTGACGGATGGTGTTAGAATGACAGGTGAACATTTTTAATAAGGAGATTGGAAAGAGTAATTAATTTATCCAGCCGGTCACCCATATTCCCATAGTCATCAAAGTACAGTTTCTCTTACTTAAAATACGATTATAGTATCAGGGTAGACAGATAGAAACGTATCGGTCATACGCCATAATGAAAAAGAGAACTTCCTCTGTAAAGCTTGCTTCACAGTAAAAAAAAAATTGCGTATAACATTCTGACAAAGACACAACGTCCCTGTGCATTGGAGATCCGAGGTCCTCCCATCTCTGAGGGAGTGGCTGGGTAGAATAGACTTCTATATGTCTATGGAGGAAATTACTTTCTCGGGACATGAGAGGGCTGCAGACTTTGCTTCCACATGGTATCCATGGCTTCTCTTTAAAGATACTCAAACTTTTCACTCAATTATGAACCCATATACTCAGCCCCTCCCCCCGTAACTCCGATTTCTTGGGAGTAATGGGATAGTATCACTCTCCCCCATGCAATATCCCTAGCAGTATTCTTGCTGTCTGGCGTGCACAAGAGCCAAAGCCGTTTGCCGGTCAACCAGTTTTCTACCATCAACTTCTCCAAACCGCTTCATGAGATGTGGTCTATTATCCACCTATTGATCCCCCCCCTCTAATCTCCCCCCCCCCTCTTCCTCCTCGAGCAACTCTTTCTTTTTCTTTTCCTTCTCCTTTCTCTTTCTTTTTTACTATGTCTAAAAATAGAAGAAAACTTTTCTTTTGAAGGCTGCAAATTTTGAACAGGTGATGTATAGACTTATGCATGTATTGAATGTTGTTATTTTTTCATCATAATCTACCACCAATGTACATGTATACCTTTTGTGGTTCTCAATAAAAAGATATTAAACAAAAAAAGACACAATGTTATTCCCTGATAACAAGATGTAGAGATATTTAGGAACAGTGACCGTTGGGTATAATATGTCTACAAATGACAAAATGCAGATGAAGAGATACATTGGATGATGTAAACATGACTCCTTCAATATTACTGTGATTATAGAAGAATTTACCTGGACTGCAAACAAATATATGAAGAAAAATAAACAGAAAATAAATGTTTTGCTTCTCTGATAATCAGAAAATGGCAGAATGTAAAAATATCTCACTGACGTCCGATTCTCCATTTTTATTTTGTTGCCGATCTAGAAACAAAATGCAAAAGATTTACATTTTTGACACTTGAACTTGAACTTCTCTCAATTCCTTCTCCGACTGGTTCTCATATAATATATTTAACCCAAAAAATCAGTACCGTCCCATCTACAGTGTGAGTATCTTAGTGGCTGACTGGGTGATAATAATAATAATCCACAATTTGAGAGTGACAACAAAAGTTAGAAATATTGGGCTGGATCCTGAACTCTGTCCGACAGGGGATTTACACAAGTCAATTGTGTAAGTAATAATAATAATAATAATAATAATAATAATAATAATAATAATAATAATAATAATATAGTATTAGAGTTGAGAGGTGAAAAATAACAGTGTAATAGTTAAACTGGTCAGTATCTGTGTTATAATATAATAATATAATAGTAATAGATCTGAGAGATGATGTCTTCTAGTACAAGTATAAATAACAGTAAAATATTAACGCTGGTCAGTATCTGTGTAATAATATAATAATAATATAATAGTATTAGAGATGAGAGGTGATAAATAACAGTGTGATAGTAACTCTGGTCAGTATCTGTGTAATAATAATATAATAATATAATAGTATTAGAGATGAGAGTTGATGTTTCCCAGTGTAATAGTAAAGCTGGTCAGTATCTGTGTAATAATAATAATAATAATAATAATAATAAGAGATGAGAGGTGATAAATAACAGTGTAATAGTAAAGCTGGTCAGTATCTGTGTAATAATAATAATAATAATAATAATAATAAGAGATGAGAGGTGATAAATAACAGTGTAATAGTAACGCTGGTCAGTATCTGTGCAATAATATAATAGTATTAAAGATGAGAGGTGATAAATAACAGTGTGATAATAACGCTGGTCAGTATCTGTGTAATAATAATAATAATAATAATAATA
>WWET01004374.1:2174-14082 GCA_011038615.1 Limnodynastes dumerilii | reverse complement strand
CTCTGGATCAGACCCTATATATCAACACAACTGTACAAGTTACTTAGCAACTCTAATACCCCCGGTACATCTACAGCGGCTGCTATTTCTCTGAAGCCTTTGGCTATAGGGGTTTATTACGCGTCAGTAACCGCTTCAACATCAGCCGCTATATTATTACCTGCACATAAGCCATCATATTGTGTAGACTCTGTGTCAAAGGACAATATTTTTGTCTGGGCTCCATATTATATCAACAGTTGAGACTTTACCAACACGGATTTTGTTATTGATTACTGCTATAAATACAACAGAACGAACTTTCTGTACTAAGGACTTTTCTATTTTCCTGGGTACTGTAAGATTAACTTCAATTAGATTCAGTGATTTTGTGGCTTCGTTGTATATTGACATATATTTTTTAATGTTTTTAACTATGTATTCTTACCTTTATTGGTGACTTGATCGATACATATATATTAATAAATTGTTATACCTGTTTATATAAATCTCCTAGCGCTTTTTTCTTTTATACACTAATTCCATATGCGGCAGCATGCCAAGGGTTAATGGCATTCCAGTAAGATTCAAATATGTTCCTACCTTAAAATTTGCCACCACAGCAGTATAATATCTCCTTCAACAGGACAGAATTCTGATCACATAGAGGCATATTTATATGATGAAAATCTCTCCACAATGTCCCACAATTGACTAGAAAAACTCACCTACAGGGAAATTATATCACCTGGAATTACACCATCCACAATCAGTTAGTGTAAAAAAAATTAATAAATAAAAACTAAAACTTTATCAAAGTTTAGTTATATACAAAATAATAGCCTTACTTTTTAGTTACATATTTAATACTATAATTGTACTTTGTACATAACAGCTAAGCATAGATATACTAATACAACCCTATCACAAAATGCGGCACTTACCACGTTGACTAATGCCTCTTGCCTCTCCTTGCGCACCTGGCCATGTTCCTCTCTCACAAAAGGGTCCTTCCCAGTCAGTGTCTGCCTGTTCTCCATGCCTCCCACACTGCCAGGAATTGTTTGCTGGCCTCCATTCACGCCATTCTCTTGAAATGGGTAACATGATACACTTGGAATTGGCTGTAACTCCCTCTGACCAGCTAATCTCACCAACAAATTATCTGTAAGGGAGGACTATTTAAATGACTAGCACTGTTCAATCAGTGCCAGAATGATTTGTATCTTCTAGTAGTCTCCTGGTTCCTGGAGTATATTAGCTTGCATTTTTCAGCCTGCTACACTCCTGTCCACAGTAACCAGTCTGCAATGCTGTCCACAGTACCCATCAAACCTGTCCCGTGGCTCTCAAAAATGGAACTTGTCATTTGAAACTATTCCCTTCTTGATTCTCCCAGAGGTCAGTTTTTCTCGGGCTTACTTTGGTTACAACTTCATAACCTCTGCATTGATCGGTCCTCCTCTCACGTTCTCTCATGGAGTGCTTCCTTCTTTGAAAGGTGTCTTAGCCAAGCTATGCCTCAACGCTTCACCTCGTCTTCCTTTAAGATATTCTGTATACCAGGATGCCATAAATTAGAAAGTTGGCAAGTCCTGTTCTCCAGTTAAATAGCAGGATTGTCCTATTGAGTCATTTCCTGATACTAAATCGCTGCGCAGCCGAACTTATCCCTTGTCACTCTGGGAGACTTGGGCCATATCCGAGTATATTATTTTGGAACCTAAAATTTGTATGAATCTAGCAAAGTTCCAAATTCAGTTTTGACCAGAGTGAAATAAATTCAAAAGTCACAGGGCCGTATTATAGATTCATTAGTTAAAGGTAAGCAATTATACGCATGTACATTGCAAGGCAACACCCATGACACTCCCCTCACACAGACGGGTTTTTGGTGACTTAAGCCTCCATAGGGCACCCTTATCTCTACGTGTGCATTTACGTGCGTATAATACTGCACCGTCAAATGGTCATCTAAATGGCTCCCCCCCCACCCACTGTTGTGTAACTTTGTCCGTACGGATTTCAACCACTCCCCTCTGCACTTATGTCCCCGAGTGCGATTCACACGTGCGTGCCTAATGGACCTACGTGCATAAATTTAATGTAAATAGCGTAAATAAAGTTACTCCACATGCGCAGTTAATCCGATCCTAAAAGTACGCACGGAAATCCGCGCAAAAACAGATCTGTAAATACGGCCCATGAATTTACGTAATGCTCCAACAATAGAAGTTTCTTCCGATTCTAAATATAATTTTATCATTGATCACATCCATGTGGGTTCTGCCAGTTCTGTGAAGTTTCCACCTTCTGGGAAATCCTTGGTAACTAAACCACTCCAAAGTAAACTACTTCTGTGGGCTGAATCTGCTAAAAGTACTCACTATCTTGAGTCATCAGCATCCAGTCCTTATTCCTCGGTGAAAAACCTCCATCCAAGGGTATTAACCTTCACTCCTGTTCCGGCAGCATCTGTTCCAGCTTCTGAAAGTATTCTAAGCACCTTTACTGAGAAATGGAAGAGAATAAGGACATCTTTACTCAAATCATCTCATGGTCTTAAAAAAACAGGCTCTGAATCTCATCTGTAAACTCCATCAGAGGTTCCCTCCAAAACCACAGCTAAGATGTCTGGTGGCCATCCATAAAGGGGGGTGGATATTGTCACAAAATGCGGCACTTACCACATTTGCTGCCGCCTCTCAGCCCTCCTTGCGGTGCCTGGCTATATTCCTATCTCCCAGAGGGGTCCTTTGTAGTCAGAGTTTGCCTATTCTCTATGCTTCCCACACTTCCAGGAATTGTTTGCTGACCTCCATTCATGGAATCCTTTGTTACCATCTTGGAATGGGTCACATGATACACTTGGACCAATCGGCTGCAACTCCTGCTGACCAGCTGCTTCCTATTTACTCCTTTGGAGGATATTAGCCTGCAGTCTTCAGCCTGCTACACTCCTGTACTCATTTCCCAGTCAGTGCCCCTGTCCACAGTATCCAGTTTACACTCCTGTCCACAGTATCCAGTTTGGACTTCAGTCTGTGGTATCTCGGCCACAGCCCTCAGCACAGTCTCTTGAACTCCATTCTGTCAATCGAACCGTGCCTGCAATCCAGTGGCCTTCCTGTGTCATATCCTGCACTCCCAGTCTTGGTCAGGCTAACTCTTCTTGGTTCCAGTCAATGCAGTCAATCCAGTCATTAATTAGTTTTGTCTTTGGAGCTTAATCCTAATGAATTCCACCTCCATATATTATCCCAGTTCCGCTTGGTTCCCACAGTTGATGAGCCGCAGATGCCTGGAACCACTTAGCTTCCATTACTGTCCTAAAAAAACACTATCCCTAGGAATCCTGAACTGATTCTGATTCCTGAACTGATTCTGTCTATGACAAACACGAAGGACAATATCCAAAGGTCTGAGACAACCTCATCTTTAATCTGTTTCACTTTGGACACTTTTCCAGTTGCACATGCTCTGAAAGAACCCATGCTAATCAATCAAAAGGAATTTCCACCCATCCAGACTTTAGGGGGTGGAGTTTAGTGTCCAAGTGGGTGTTACCTCTAAGTTTACAAAATAAAATTTCTCTCTCTCTGTGTCCACTGGAAGACCACCAAATTTACATGAATTTCCTTGCTGTTGAGAAGGAAAACTTCAGGATTTCACTGACTTTGCTAAGTCCTTCAAAGCAGGTGGAGTGGTTAGGTTCCTCTTGGCCATTTCTGGTTATGGTTCTAAAACAATTTTTATATTTTGATTTTGGTTTTGCAAAAGCATCCTTACAATTGTTAGTTTTGTTTTCTGGGTGCCATTAAACATACAAAAAAGTAAAATCATGCACTATATAGCAGATTTTGTTCCCAAAAATAATATATCCTTTCAGCACTGTGTACTATTGTAGGTAAGGGCAAAACCCATGTAAATATAGTGAATAACTACCCCTCTCTGACAATGTAACATCATATTCCATGGCCACTGTACACAAAGATAATACTGGTCAGGCCTTTTTTATGTACGTTCCTTACTTTCCCGCTGCAATCTCCCAGCTAGGATCTCCCTGTTATGTCTTTATTTCCATCAGCCTCTGTCTTTGGACCAAGTCTGAGCTTTCTGTCTTGTCTTCTCTCTCCTCTCCACTCCAGGTTTCACCCTGTCTTGGAGCCCTATCTAGTGTATTCTGTGTGTGTGTGTTTGTGTGTGTGTGTTTGTGTGTGTGTCTGCGTGCGTGTGTGTGTGTGTGTGTGATTTGTATGCGTAGTACTTTTCAGTTTGATACCTGTGTCTGTGTGTTACCATCTCCACATTTTACATATTTTTATACATATTTTCATCTGGCACCTGTGTGTGTATACTCCCATCTCCAAATGTTTTATTATTTGTGCTTACGGCATCTCTGCATGTGTATTCATTTCCACACGTTATATTATCTGTGTTTTTCCACCTGGCACCTGGGGGTGTTTCCAACTCCACATGTGTTACCATCTGAGAACATCTGCCTGAAATGCAGTGTCCCTATTGCAGACAATCCTCCTGTACATGTTCTCTATGGTATTTGGAGCAGTTAACTCCCTATTCTCTGTTGCCAGACAAGCCTGTGTTACTTGTCCATTGGTACTGTGCTACCAGGTCCACTGCCAGAGGGCGTACAATAAAATGAGATGGCATGTGAATACTAAATCTTTGAATAAATGGAATGTGATGCATGGGCCTTTCTAAGGCTCATTTTGGGCCGTATACAGAGCTCCGGCCGCATATGCAATTAATATGCAATCCTCATACTGCAGCAGGGTTTATACAGGTGCAAATTGTGATGTTACTCTCAAGCTCAGAATCAGCCCCATATATAAAAATGCAGCATCATTACTAAAAACTTCATTCTAGATAATGTTCAAGCAATTTGCAGTAATCATATATAAAAACTATGTCACAAAAAACAGCAAAGATTTAAAAGACTAATACCGCTTTCATGCTCCCATGGTAGAAAAACCAGGGTTTTTCAACACAAATTTTCCTGGGCATAAAGCCGGGTCAAAAAAAAAACTAAAACATGTTATAAGTCCACAAAAACCTGGGAAATTCCTGTCTCTGACCACTTTACATCTCCCATAAATTTCCTGGGTTTTTGTGGATTTAAATGTGGCTTCACAACAGGGAATGCTGATGCTTGTTGTACTACAAGCACCAGCATAATCAAGGATGCAAGGGCATGCTGGTGCTTGGAAAACAATAAGTGCCAGCATGTCCTATCATCCTGTGCAAAACACAACATGGTAATGTCCCCCCCTAGATACATCCTAAAATATAGGGCCGGCCCTTAACATTGAAAAAATTATTTACATTAAAATTATTCATAAAAAGATAATTTTTTAAACAATATTAAATACATTAAATAAATGAAATAATTATAATAAGAAATACCAGGCTTTCAGAGCGACACAACTTATGTTCTGCTAGCAGCACATTCTGGTGCTAATGATAGTTCTACTGTCAATAGTTTATATTTAAACCCTCGGCCATTATGGGAACGTTTCTATTTGGTGGTGATGTGAAAGGCGATTAATATGTAAATTGTCCTAAAATGGTGCATCACATAATTAGTTTGAACTAAAATATTGAATATTTACTCTATTAAGCTGTAACATTTTTTTAAAGAAAATTTTATTTAATATGTATTAATCATAAATTATTTTTCCAGCAATATAGAAACCAGTCCTCTTATTCTAATGGAAAATCAACTCTGTTCTTAAAACCATTCCTGTAAAGGTGAGTTAAAAGTATGTTCTTACCTTAAAATCTGCCAACACAGCAGTAACACACAGGATGCTCAGAACAGACAGGACAGAATTTGGAGACTATACAGGGATATTTATATAAAGGAAATCTACTCTGGGGTTATACAACAGCGCTTTTAGATTCAATAAAACAGCTCACTCAGAGTCTCTGGTCCAGAAATGTCCCGATACAGTCCTTCCTTCTTTTTCCAGGGATTTCTTCTTGCAGTAGACTCTTGCTCCAATATGTTTAAGTCCTTACTTCTCCGTCATTCCTCATGTGAGTGGAAGGAAATAGAGGGGATATAGTGTAATACGCACATATAATGTTCCCCCTCCTCTGATAGAATCCTACTCACACTTTCTCTGTCTTTATTTTAGGCACGTCTGTAGGGTCTTTCTTTCATTTGTTTTCCTCTCCTCTCTGTGATGTAATCCCGACGTCCGTATATATGGGGAAGAGATATGCAATAGTGCTGTATGTTCTAGTCAATGTCAATCATCACTATTAGTACAACTCACAAATTTTATCTCTTGCAGGTTTGCATATAATCCTGTTGCTTCAGTCCGTGGTCCTCCTCGATGTCTCTCCCAAGCAATCAGTCTCCTCCCTCCTCGCCAGCAAGCAGAGCTCATGAAGAACCAAAAGATTGGGGGCACGGGGACCCTTGTGAAGCCTGTAGGCACCGTGACCAACCCCTCGCCTACCTGTTCTATTCTGCTCGCCTGTAGCCTGTCTTGCCTTTATAGCATAACATATATGTCTTTCTCATATGGTTACACTTTGTATATAGGGATAAGGTAGGGAATATGAGACCCTCTAGGACCCAGTCACTCTCATCTAGAACAGACAACCCATGCCCTGTTATGCATCGCATTGGTATGTGAGGGGATGTCGGTCCGCGGTGCACGGGAGTGAAGCCTGCATAGAAGAGTGACCAAAGTAGTACCTGATGGTAAGATTAAAATACACACAGATAACACTTATCTGCATTTATTTACACTTACACATGTCCCATAATGCACAATATTGATGTCGGATTTGGATGCACGGGAGGAGAACTCCCATAAAAGACTGACACAAGAAACATCTGAGATTGATTACATTTAATTGTATCGCTGTTGAGAATATGAAAGTGGGAGACGTTAGATAGGACCCAGGAACCTCCAGGATGACCGGCTAATATATAAATACCTATGGAAACTTGATTTTTGAAGGTTAGACAATGGGAAGAAGATGGCCTGGTTTTAGGATGATTCTGTGAGGTTCTTATGATGATTTTATGGTATTTGATATGTATATTTGTTTTCACACTCCTATTTAAATAGGAACCGGAAGTGAGACCACTATTTAAAGCCCACACCCACCACAACCTATACACCTTGAGAAAGACATTACTGTTGAAACGCGTAGGCTGTGGGCTGGTGGTATACTGTTCTGCCTGAATCCAGTGGTAGTGAGCACTTTATCTGTTAGCAGCACTATTTTTGGGCCCATGATTATAATGCTGATCTGTTCTATAGCGAATGTCAGCTAAAATTTGATTGGTTGCTCTGGGCAACATATCCACTTTTCCAAACCCGCAGTTTAGTAAATCTGGCTCTAAGTACGGGTAAGAGCTGCCTAATCTAGAAGGAGCTTAAACTCCCTGATTGGGGCAGAGCAGGGGTGAAAATACTTGGGTTAAAATTCTGATTTCGATCCAGATAAGTATTACTGAATCGTATTTCCCTCTTATTCCATTTCAAATCGCTACTCTAAATCGCTCAGCATCGCCATATTTTATTAGCGATTTGATGCAGTCAAATCGCTAAATTTACTAAGGGGCGATTTAGAGCGGCGATTTGTAAACTCCAGCGATGTGTAGCGATTAAACTCCAACGAGTTTATGTCAAACCCGCTGGAGTTTAAATCGCTGGAGCTCCTGGCGCTGGAAAAAAATAAGTCATATCGCTAAATTTACTAACAGGCGATTTAGAGTAGCGATTTGTAAACTCCAGCGATGTGTAGCGATTAAACTACAAGGAGTTTATGTTAAACTCACTGTAGTTTACATCGCTGGAGTTCCTGTCTCTGGAATAAAAAAATGGCTGCCGCAGCAAGCCGTTCCCCCTTGGCAAGCAGCTGCCTATAGTACTATAAGTCAAATCATGCACATGTAATGCAGTGCATGGTTTGGCTTATTGTACTATAAGCGTCATCATGCCAAGTGTTAATGACATGCTGTCGCCAGCATATTGTGTCCGTTACACTGTAAATTAAAAAGAAACCTCATGCACGTAATAAAATAAATATGTCCCCTCCGTCCCCTCAGGTCACAAAAGATTTAACCCCATGTCCCTGCTGCTATAAATAGATTTAGCCCCATGTCTGTACTGGTATAAATAGATTTAACCCCATGTCCCTACTGCTATAGTAATATTTAAACAGATGGCCCCCTTAGGAGTTTATCCTTATCCTTAAGGTACAGTAATTAGCAAACATATAGGCTGTGGCAAAATGATTAGTTAAAATGCATGATGCTTTACCAAAAATCAACAATAAAGAGACAAATTACAGGGTTCACATTCACAACACAATATAACGTGGAGTCAAATCACAAGGTATTATATATAGAGCACCATCTGTATCAGGGATTTGTGAGATAATACATACAGCTAAGAGGCCCAATATCCACTTGAATGCGGTATTATTACAGGAATAGATGGGGATGTAGTTAAAGATGAGCCATTCGTATTCTGTGAAATCCGACACATTCGAGCTTTAAGGATCTGAGTCGCAGCGATCCATGCCTCAGTTCCTCCCACCAAATTTGGATCTGTAATTCTGTGACAGGAAGTATCACATGACTGTGATCAGCCAATCATAGAGGCTGAGCATAGAGGAAGACTTGTGGATAATTTTTTATTTGCTTTAACTTTATTGAGCTGAGTGGAAAACTGAACAGAATGCCTGGGAAGAGTGATATCAGGGGTGAAAATATAGTGGGTGCTAGGGGTGCAGCTGCTATGGGGCAATCACCCCCCTGCACTCACCTTTCATCAAATCCACCCTATTAGCAGCTCCCTGCAGCCCCTCTGAAGAAACAGCCCTCACATGCCATTGCTGGAGCTACACAAGATAAGAAAAATCACAACTAGACTGACAATAACCCAGTGGGTCACCCATTGAGGGATTCTGGTAGCCCAGAAATACCCCAAAAATAATTATATAATAAAAAAGAAAGAAAAAATCCATTCACTTAAAAAGGGGTGTGGTTTTGTGGGTGCCATAAAAAGGGGCGTGGCTTCATTGGCTTGTTTGGTAGACAGGCATAGAAGAGGATTCCCATCACAGGGAAGTTACCATAACAAGGGATCAAGTTTCCCCAAATGTTTTACATGAAGTGACAGTGTGAGGGGTCCATATATCCACTAGTGTCACATACAGACAGTAGTTATGCACATAGGCAGGGGTGATCAGCCAATAGGGTGACAAAATTGTAGGGGTGATCAGCCAATAGGGTGACAAGGCTGCTGCCACTATTCTGCTACTTATACAAGTGCTAAGAGTCATTAACCCTGAGGACCAGATTAACTAAGATTCTAGCTCTCACTTTCTGTTTACATACTAGAGAATGCCAGCTAAAATCTAATTAGTTGCTATGGGCAACATTTCCACTTATCCAAACCCACAGCTTAGTAAATCTGGCCCTTAGTCTGCTAAAAAGTACTAGGAATATACTTTGTCTTCCAAAGATGCCTGGTTCCTCCTGATCCAGTTTAAGCCTGCTGTTGCCATACAGATCAAGCCCGCTGTTGCTATCCAGCTCAGCCTACAGACTCCAGCCCAGTCTAGCCAGTTCGCTACTCCAGTCTGGGTGCCTATTCATCACCAGTCCTACACACCTCACCTAGTAGTTGCCCCCCTCTACTTGTGCTCTTATGCGCAGACACTATTTGAGGTCTCCCAGTTTCCACTTCGATACCCAGTGCCCTTCACTCTGCCATGATCCCGTGACTGACCTAAACATTTTCAAGCCTCTGACAGGACCATAGATATTGTCCTTTCATAAGTTATATAACATTAGCAATACATGAGAAGACATCTGAATAATGCCACAAAGTTGAGAGTGGGTTACTAGGAATGACTGTAAATGAATGATTTTCTTATTAATAATTATTTAGAAGCAAAAATACATAAAAATTACTTCATTTTAGCATTTTTTAGCAATTAAAAAAAACAGAACCAAAACCAAAACATTTTTTTTTACAAAACAAAAACCAAAGCACAAGAAAGCTCTAGAACCAAATCCAGAACACAGGGGTCGGCGGTCATCGCTAGTTGTGGCGCTCAGTATCACTAGTGAGTCAGTTAATTGTAAGGGGATATAGTGGATGCACGCAGGAAAGACCTTGATGTGGGTAAATGGTGATAAACAATAGGAGGGAGAAGCCCATCTAAACTCAAGCAGTGACTGCAATGTGTTGCACTCTGGTCTAGTTCACCGTAGTTGCTCACACTGTTGCTCTGTGCATGCGAATGTGAAGCAATGCAGAGAAACTATATGCCATCAGGTGTATGGTCCAGTCCCAAAAAGGAGACAGTCTGCCGGAGCCGTAACTAGGCTTGATGGAGCCCAGGGCAAGTGAAAAAAAATGCACCCCCACACCTGTTATGCCTCTGCAATCTGCTCCTCTGTAAAAACGCGTTGAGCTGCAAATTTGAAATGTGCTTAAGAGTTTAAAAGGTGAAATCTTGTAGATCAACTCTAATTTACCATTTAGAAACACAGATGTGCCGTATTTGTGTGCAATTAGTAAAATCAGTCATTATTTTCCCTGCATGCAAAAAATAAATAAATAAAATAATAATAATAATAATAATAATAATAATAAACATTCTCTCTTCACATTGCAGCATGATTTGTCCAAGTGCAGATTTGCTCCAAACTCTGGTTCAGACCTAAGGTATCATATTGATGTCATTGACTCTGGATCATGCCCATTGTTAGCGCATTTTTCCCAAAGTCATTTTATTCAGAGCCTTTTTTATACTGGAGTTCTGAAGACTGTATATGATGGGATTTAAAATAGGTGTAACTGTTGTATAGATCGCGGAGAACACAAAATCCAGAACATCAGAATATGATGATAAAGACCTAACATAACTGACATATAGTACAAGGTGATGACGGAGAGGTGGGATGAGCAGGTGGAGAAGGCTTTTCTTCTTCTATCTCTGGACTTCAATTGCAGGATTACTGAGAAAATGTTTATATAGGACATTACAGTGCATGAAAATGGAACAACTCCAAATAACAATAATTCTAAAGGAATTATTATATAAAGCAATTCAGAGGCCGTGCAGGAAACTATAGACAGAGATTTTACGTCACAGAAGAACTGCTGAATGGTGTTAGAGTGACAGGTGGAAATATATAATATGGAGATTGCAAAGAACAGTGAATTTGTCCAGCCTGTCACCCATAATCCCGCAGTCATCAAAGTACAGTTCCCCTTACTCAAGATACGGTGATAGTGTAAGGGGATACAGATAGCGACATATCGGTCATACGCCATAATAAATAAGAGATTAGCCTCCGTAGCGGCTGCTGCAAAGTAAAAGTAAAACTGTGTAAAACATTCTGCCAGAGAGACAATATTATTCCCTGATAACAAGATGTAGAGAAATTTAGGGACAGTGACCGTTGTGTATAATATGTCTACAAATGACAAATTGCAGATGAAGAGATACATTGGATGATGTAAATGTGGATTCAGAGATATTACTGTGATTATAGAAGAATTCACCAGAACTGCAAAGAAATATATCAAAAACAATAAACTGGAAATAATTATTTTGCTTTTAGGATGATCAGATAATGCCAGAATGAAAAAATATCTCACCGATGTCTGGTTCTCCATTATTATTTTCCTGCTGTTCTAGAGAATATCACAGATTTTTAGGATAATTGTATTATTTCTTGCAGTATGTGAGTTCTTTGTTCTTTAAAGTTAAATTATATTCCTTGCATGCAAAAAAACAAACAAATTGCTCCTCTCACATTGTAACCAGGTTTGATCAGGTGAACACTTGCAGCACTTTTTTTTCCTTCCTTTGAATTCAACCCATTGGTGTACAATATGCATAGACTAAGTATTTTCCCTAC
>WWET01004373.1:67847-88391 GCA_011038615.1 Limnodynastes dumerilii | reverse complement strand
TACTCCTGGGCTAAACCATGCTGATTGCAGGGGAGTCATATTTCATCTGTTGCGTATTATATTAGAGTTGAGAGGTGATGTTTCCTATCCCAAGTCTAAATAACAGTGTAATAGTAAAGCTGGTCAGTATCTGTGTAATAATATAATAGTATTAGAGATGAGGTGATAAATAACAGTGTGATAGTAACGCAGTATCTGTGTGCAGTAAGCAATTCAAAGATATATCCCTGCATGCAAAGAATACAATTAACTTAATTCCCCTGCAATCAACATGGTTTTGCCCAGGAGTGACTTTAAGTTCTTATTTTAAGAAGATTCTTAAGTGTGAATCAGGTCCTTAATTTCAAGCTCCTTCCTATGTCTGGATCCAGCCCCATTGTGTCTATGTGTGTGGTCTAAAAGTGATTGATTCTATGATCAATGTTTAAGATCTCCTATGCCCGGGATATGAATATATTATTACTTATATTTTATTTATACAACCTGAGTGCAGTCAATAAAAAATATTCTTGGGTTAATAAAAATATGTCGAGCCATGAAATGTCCTAATCATGAATGTGACAGAGGTGACATTCTATAAATAAAAGTAAAGCACAATATGGATTGTTTTGTATGGAAATCATTTTATGGTTATCACCAATGGCTCAGTAGTATCAGCAACCATCTGGCAGACACTACTGTATACCTTCTATATGATCATGAATCATGTTTTATAATACTACGAATACTTCCTATAATAATGGACGGGGTTCAGATTTCTGCAAAAGGAGCGTTTTCTACGATGGGAAAACAACAGCATTTTTCACTTGGGCCGCATTCGCTAGACGTATCTGGATCGGAATTATTGCTATCGCGGCTGTTATTGGTTTGTAAGACAGTAGAATTTACTAGACTGGAGACTGGGGTCGTAAGGCCAGATTCTAATGTTTTCTGTCAGCGCGCCAGATGTTCTGCAAAGGTCTCCGACAGAACTCCGTTCCGTATGATAGAAGATCCACATGCACAGGGGGCAGGGACAAGGCATGCGGATGACGGTGAGTGGGCAGCGGAATGCAGATTCTCATAAAGGATTGCTGCGGAAATTTTACGGCAAGGTTACGGACACGTAAGAACATGTAAATGTCCAGAATTCTGCGTGTGAGAGGGTAGTGACAGAGGGGAGTTCACTGCCCTATCACAGAAAATGCGCAGCGGTCTGGATCATGTCCATTGTGAGCAAGCGGTGTAGGCAGGGGCGGAACTACCAGTGGTGCAACGGCAACGGGCCCATGCTGACACAAGGGCCCACAGCCGTCATCACCGCACTGCCGAAACTCCCCACCGGGTTACCTGGGATATCACCAGGGCCAAAGCACATTTTTTGCATCTGGGCCCACAACTCACTAGCTCCACCTCTGGGTGTAAGTGGAAACTGAAGTAAAAGGATCAACCCTCCCAAATTCCCATCTCCATGTCTCTTCTCAAACCATAGGTTGCAAATTATTACCTTCTAATATCCTTAAATACCCCAACTACATAGTGATAAATGATTAGCTCTGATTAGAACACAAAAGGGAACACTTTGGGCCAGATTTACTAAGTTGCGGGTTTGGACAAGTGGAAATGTTGCCTATAGCAACCAATCAGATTCTAGCTCTCACTTTCCTATTACATATTTGAAAATGTCAGCTGGAATCTGATTGGTTGCTATGGGCAACATATCCACTTTTCCAAACCCACAACTTAGTAAATCTGGCCCTTTAAGGCCTACGCTAATTTGATGACACATCTTGAGAACCATTTGTATTTGAATGATGTTATACATATCTACAGCAACTGCAACCCTGCCCATTATTTTATGAGAAATATAAAATGAAACCTTTTATAAACACGGATTTTGCAATACATTATGTTGTATAAAATGAAAAGATAATGAAATCTGACTTTATTTTGATATTAGAACTACATTTCCATAACTTAAAGATTTCATTGATGTTAATTGTTAGACAACATATGAAAGCTATAGTTTTAGAATACATGACTTAATACATATACGTTGTTGGTATAACAAACCCTTAATAGTAAAAGCTGTTGAACCAGATTCAGATCTAGCAGTCGGGGCACGCTGTGTGTGAAAAACGGTTTCAATCTTCATGTACGTAAACGCACAATACCGACTTCCAGCGTGGATTCGCATCCTCAAGATCCAGATTTCCGTGCAGGAAGTCGGCTCGGCGATGCAGGCAGGACGGGGCGGCATGCTCAAAGCGGATGGGAGGAAGCATTTAAATCGTACAGTAAGCGCTTGGCTAAGCCTTGACAAATGATTGTCATTTCTACACAGGCCCTATTTTCGTTGGCGGTGGCAGAAAAACCATAAGTGTTCTCTCCTCCCACTTATGCCGATTAGGTTCACTGGCAAGCTGCCATTACATCTGAATCCGGTTCGTGGTTTTAATATTTTGTATTAGCTACACACATCCTCCATCTGTTATTTTCCCATTCGATCAACTTGACCCACAACTGGCATGATTGTATGGACCCATTATAATGGATGCATTCAATTATTGAGTGGTTGGATAGCCAGTGGGTGATGGCAGACCTGGTAATTTGGTGGTCATCATGAACAAATACTTCGTAACATATGTGAACGGCTTTACATGTAACAATGGTAATTTATGAGGTCTCGTACACGCGGACATTAAAATCTGGCGTCCAACGAGCATTCAGTTCTTTGTGAAGATGGGAACAAATCTCAATGGCGAATTGAATACGACCTTAACAGTACCAGAAGTAACGAAAGCTACTAGACTTGCACGCACATTTTTGAGCATATTTTTGCTTCCTTTAAGCCACTTTTGTTGCATTGCCCATAACCTCTAACACTCTGTACTTCTGACAACATCTTGTTTATCAACATCCGTGTACAGGGCCTAAGACACAATATGGCAAGAGAGCCCAACTCCTGGGCCATCTATCAGAACAACCTGATCCAAGCTTATCAGTCATGGTGTCCCCATTCTTTCTACTGACACGTCGAGCATCGAGGACACTCTTTATGCTGGATTAGTAAACAGACACACAATACATTGCAGCATAGTTTATGGAGTAAAATCTAGCTTCCCTTTAAAAAAAAAAAACAAAAAAAATTAAAAAAAAAAAAAAAAAAAAAAAAAAACAACGAAAAAAACAACTTAAACAAAAAAAAAAAATCTACCCACGGTAAACTGTGCATTATTACCCATGTAACATTATTTAACCAACTATCTGATATAACAGAGCTGACAAGAAGTTCAGGAAGAGAATCTTTTCTAGATTACTGTACCAATGGTTTTGCCAGTAAATCCATGAAGTGGAAGGAACCGGTAATATATTCCTGAAATCGTACAGCACTTTTTCTTTGGTTTGATCCCTGGGATTTTTGATTTCAGCAAGCAAATGGAATTTAAATACTGTATGAAAATGCATTCTCTACAAAGTGTCCACCCAATGAAATGTGTAGGCTTCGGAAAATTTCTTTTAACTGTCTGTTATATTACAGTAAATATATGAACTATAACTAAATAGATTGTAAGTAGCTCTGATGTTTAAAGACAGTGTACTGGATATTAGAGAAACTTTTATACTGCACGCATATACGCTATAAAAGGAGCGCAAATCCGATCGATCCAAAGATTCGGGTCCGAATTCGCAGTTTCGTAGTTTTCGTCTTACGTACGTTGGTTTAAGAATTGAGCTACTACGCATGCGTAGTAGCTCATTTACACTATTTACGTACCATTTCTGTACATAGATTGCACAAGCGCGGTCTATTTACGCTATCTACGTACCATTTCTGTATGTAGATTCTGTAAGCGTGGTCTAAAGACTGCGCTTAAGCAATCTACGTACAGACATGGCATGCGTAGTAGCTCAATTCTTAAAACAACGTATGTAAGACGAAAACTACGTAACTGAGAATCCGGACCTCGATTGGCAAGACTTCTGAGGCCGGGGCTAGCTTCATTTGCACGTGAAAGCGGTTTATAAGTCAATGTTACAGTATGGGAGGGGTTTAGGCCATCCGAGAGATCCGGGACCGGATTCAGAGATACGTGTGTAATAAGCACGCAAATTTACGCACGTACATTGCAAGGCAACACCATGACACTCCCCTCCATAGGGCAACCATAACTATAGGTGTTCATTTACGTGCGTTAGTTACTTACGTGTGTGCGTAAATTTCTAAACGCGAGCTCAAAGGTCCATTTAAAAAATGCCTCCCACACCCACTTTCACGTAACTTCACACTGCACGCCCCTCCGTACATATGTCACTAAGTGCGCTTCATAAATCTGTGCCTAATGGACTTCCGTGCCTAAATCCTACGTAAATTGCTCCTAAAATTACGCACAGAAAAAGTAGCAGAATCGTATCTGTGAATCCAGTCTCCTGACATTACATCTGTCACGATTTTAAATCATGTCAGATCGGAAATATTAAGGTAAGGTCAAGCTCTTGGACCGATGGGCAAGGGTGTATGGATTCAGCTGGCATCCACTATCATGCCCCTTCTGGTGCTATGACTGCAGCTCCACAATTGGATCGTAAAATCCAGTCCACAAAAATAAATAATCTAGAGATCTTTAAGAAACTTTTCAGATTCAGTGTTTCCATACCCTCCAACATGACCCATTCCATTAGGCATAAAATACTCTGCTCCTCAGTTTCCAACTGTCAGTTACTATGGTAACCACTTTGTTGAAGAGGCAAATAGTTTTTATTAATATCAGTTAATTCATTTAAACCAGGTGAGTGACAGTTGAAAGCTCAGGAGCGGATTAAATTGTATCTAATGGAATGGGTCATGTTGGAGGGTCTGCGTTACAGTACTAACCAACTCTCAACTAATGACCAGGAGACTGCAGAGATAGCAGGACTCCAAAAACAGTTGGGCAATCACTCTGCTAAAAGAGTAGGATGGAAGAGATGGAAAAATCACAAAGTAGACATAGGAAAATGTGCAGGAGAATGGTGGCCATTTTCTTGTAGCGTACTTCCTCCTATTGGAGAATGGTGGCCATTTTCTTGTAGAATACTTCCTCCTATTGGAGAATGGTAGCCATTTTCTTGTAGAATACTTCCTCCTATTGGAGAGTGTGGCCATTTTGTTCTCCTGCTAAGAAATTAGGCACCACTCTCCAGTGTGCAAGTGTGGTCATAGAAAATTCTTCTCCACAGCGAGAGAGAGAGAGAGACAAAAGGGAAGATGAAATTAAAGATTAATATAGGGGGTGGTGGTGGTGGAGGGTAAAACGATGTGAGGTTCATTGGAAGAAAAAGAATGGTGGGGTCAAGGGTAGAATGATGAAAGGGAAATTGATGGACAGAGAAAAACAACCCCATTGCAGTGGAATATTTTCCATTAAGCATGTACCGAAGGATGCCTCGGTGACAGGGTGGAACAGACCCTCCAACATAATCCATTCCATTAGGTACAATATGCTCTGCTTCCATACTGCCATCAATCAGTTACTATGGTAACCACCATTGTTGAAGAGAAAAATGTTTTTCAAACATCAGTTAATTCATTGAAACCAGGTGAGTGACAGTTGGAAGATCAAGAGCGGAGTATTGTGTACCGTATGGAAAGGGTCATATTGGAAGGTCTAGTTCTATAGGCTCTGAGTTCCACCATGGAGAGACTAATCGGCCTTGTATGATAGGGTAGGGGTGTGGCTATAATTACTAATACTTTCTGGCAAGGACTTCCCAGCATGCCTTGCTATAGGTGTAGGTGATTCTTGGAAAAGGATGCAGGGACTTGTAGTTTCACAACACCTGGAGAGCCACATGTTGGCCAGGCCTGTACTAGATCTCTATGCAGGAGGCATGACTAGTGGACACTGTAGGATCTTGTCATCTTGCAAGGCCGCAGACTGGATTCATACTTCCAAACTGTCCCCAACATCCGTTTATCTCTACTTTCCACATGGTGGATGCTCAGAGCAAAATCAGATAATATAGGACCGTATTCACAGATTATACGCACGTACGTGGCAAAACAACACCCATTTACACGGACGAATTTTTGGTGACTTACGCGTCCGTACGGCAACCATAACTCTACGTGTATTGTTACGTACGAGCAGACATTACTAACCGCGCCCTCAATAGCCCATTTAAATGCCTCCCCCGCCCACTTTCTCGAAAATCCGCACTTACGGAAGACAACCACGCCCCTCCACACGTATGCGATTAAGTGCTATTCTGAAGTCCATGCCTAAATCCTATGTAAATTACGTGGCTAAAGTTACTACGCGTGCTCAGTTACTCCGCTCCTAAACATACGCACAGAAAACCACGCAAAAGCATATCTGTGAATACGGTCCATACTATCCAGCCGTAAGTAAATCAGTGGAATTCGGAAGTCTAGTCCCATATATCCATCTGTAAGGAAAGCCTGCAAAAACTTTGATAGTGTGCTCAGATGCATGGTCACACTAAGAGGTTATCCCTAGTACCTATACCTGGGGTCGCACAGGTGTAAACTCATACACCTGAGCATAGGATGTAAAAGTCCATAAACATGAGCAAGATGTACTAGGCACGATACCGCACAGCCTGTACTGTCCTTTTAGTGACAAGGGGCCTGATCCAGACCTACACCCGCTGTCGCTAGGGCGGCGGGCATAAGCGTAAGATCGGCTGAAAAGCCGATCTGCGCATGCGTCGGGCAGATGTTGTCCGGCGTAGCTACGGCAACGCCTGATCAACGATCGGGCGTCCGTAGGAACAGCGTAGGGACGCTGGAGGGGGCGTCCCCCTAGCGTCCCTACGTTAAGGTTAGTGAAGGTGGGCGGGGGGAGGTATTATAATGAGGGAGGGAGGGTTTAGCGGTAGTACGCTCGTGTGCGAGCGTATTACCCATTGCTTACGCCGGCTGAAGTTAGGGTAGCCTTCAGGCGGCGTAAGCAATGGCAAATATGCCCACACAGGGGGAGTGTCGGGGAGAGTGGACGCCGATACGCTGTGCTTTAGTAAGCATCGCACATCAGCGTAGCTCTGGATCAGGCCCAAGATGGCGTGGAGGGACACCTGGATGGATACAATGGAGTATGGGTCTCATAGCTTTAGTAGCACAGAGCAGAAAACAGCAAAATGCCTCAGAATAAGGCTCCACGCACAGAACATGCAGGACATGAGCTGCTCAGGGGTCACTTCCCTGCGGCTCTGGTGCATTTATTAATCTGTCAAAGACCCATTATCCTGTTTTTTGGGGATTGCAGACAATGTGTGACCTCCTTTGACTACTTGTAGCTCCCTGTAATGATCAAGTCATAGGGTCAGATTTACTAAGCTGCAGGAAATTAAAAATGAGGATGTGGCCCATAGCAACCAATCAGAATAGAGCTGACATTTTCTACTATGTAATAGGAAAGTGAGAGCTAGGATCTGATTGGTTGCTATGGGCAACATCTCCACTTTGACTTTCCCGCAGCTTAGTAAATCTGGCCCATGGAGGGTGGCTGGATCCAAGCTTCCGAATTCTCCTTCCAGCAATTCAGTTGGATTGATGCTGCCCTTGTGTGTGAATTCATTCTAACCAATCGGAACACAATCAGACCTAGATTTAAGAGAACTCTTCCATCAACTTGAAGGGGCTGAGTGGTTCCCTCAATGTAGGGTATAGGTGTTCCCTCTTTCTCTGTGTTCCATTTCAGACAACTCTACTTCCAAGAATGAGTTATGAGCTTCTGGTAGATTCTGGCTATTGGAAATCTGACCTTGTGAGTGGGATTTATTATAGGATATTTGGATAGTGCGTCCTAGCACTTGTGGATCGGAATCTTTTGTTTTGGCATACAAAGAAATCACAAGTCTGAATCCATCCCATAACTTTCTATCAGTTTCTGTGTCAAAGAATGATCAGTGCAAGGAACTTCACTAAGCCTGAAGAAGTGATCAATGGTAACCTTGTGAAATGAATGAAAAAACCGTGATTGGTTAACACTTCAGAGCGTGGTACACACCTATGCAATCACACACGAGATGCAATGGTTTTTACAATTTCACCACTGATAATATGTCCTAATGAGCAGGCTGATTCCCATGTACACATACACCAATATGCCACCAGATCATAGATCATGATCTCTCCCAACCATCTGCTAAAAAAATTGTGACTCCATACACACTGTGCAGATATCTGTCTATACTGCCAGAAAAATCGTACCACCATATACACTACCAAAATTTGTACCATTAATGATTGTAATTTTAAGGAACTTCGTAAAACAAAATCAACAAATGCGACCAGTTTAATCCCAATAAATCATGATCGTGGAAGCATACACGCTCTTGCAATTTCAGACCAAATGGTCATAAATCGTATGGTTGGTCCAGTAATTGGATAGGTGTGTATTTAGCTTTAGTATAACAGCAGCCACAGATTCTCCATAGCAGGAAGCTCAGTAAATCTGTGGATGTTATAAATTTATGAAGGAACCACAAGGAAGTTGATTAGTAATGTAGTCTACTTCCTAAATAGATAAAAGCAAAAATCCCAATCTCAACATTGAATTAGTAACCAATTTAACCTTAAAATTTTTTAATATTTACTGTTGCCTCATTTCGGCTCTGTGCCCTAGGTGACCAATTCTAGTTACAGCCTTGCTCCTCAGCTTTTTAATCCTTGGCCAAGTCTTGAAAAAAAGACTATATCTTAATTTTCCAAGATTATACTTAATGGAAATATGTAACATGAATCCTATCCATAATGACGGTAATTATAAATATATATGAAGACTGGTGTTTTAGCTAACAGTCAAGAGAAAACTTATTGAAATGGAAAAAAATATGGTTATCTTATGTTATCTAAAACCACTATCGACTAAAATAACATAAAATACTTTTCTCTCGTCCCTTAAAAATTTTGGGATAACTCACAGTAAACAGTGACCAGAACGTTGAAGTGAATTATAGGTAGATTGCTAGATTTCACTGCACAGCAGAACTTCCATTGCTAGCCAATATGGCTAAAATACCTCTATATCCAAGTCACTTTGACCTTTCATAATGAGTCCTAAAGGATTAAGGACCAGGAACAGTCACGTTAGGTGGAAGGGTAAAACGGACATATAGCATCACTGACGGCATAAGAGACTTATACCATAATTGTTTCCTCTGCAGTTAGATTACAGCAAGCGCTCGTTCCTCTTTTGTGATAACCAATCACTGAAGATTCTACCATATGCTTAGAGACAATGGTCCTTTTCAACCAATTGACCACAGGCCGGAGTAGGCAGCACATGCACAGTAAGGAACTAGCTGTGGACACTTGATGGACTGTCCTTATATTTCAGTGGATTCTATCCTTTCCAACCTTGATGGGGTCCAAGGCTTCTTATCGTCTGCTGGCGGCGTTGTGACCTTGGTGGTGATCTCGTTGATCCGCTGCTCTAGTTGTTGGTTCTTTTGATACATCTCCACGTAATTAAGCTGCAGTTGTTTTTGATACTTGATGACCTTCTCCTTTTCCTCCTGCCACGTTCGCCTTTCTTCCTCAAAGTCCAACACTTGCTGGTCCCTTTGTTGTTTCTCAAGTGTCAAGTCCAGCTGGAGCTTCTCTATATCGTTCTTCAGGGTGACCACACAGTCCTCGCTTTGCCGTTTCATTTTGGCCTCATCACTCTCACAAGCTAGAGTGTCCCTCAGCTTCTCATTGAGTTCTACACCATATGGGTTCTGACCCAGACTTGACAAGGTTTCCTTTAAGCCGGTTATCTCCTGCTCACACTGGCTGAGCTTATCTTTCATTTGCTGGGCTTCACTCTGCTTCTTCTGCATCTCACTCTCACAGATCTCAAGGCTGACGCTCTTGGAGCTGTAGGAATCTTTGATTGAAGCGACCTGCTCCTCTTTCTCCCTCAGTAAGGACTTTGCTTCTTTTAACTGTGTTCGAAGGCCAACTATCTCATTTAGCTTCTGAGCAATATCTGCCTGCGAGTCTTTCATCTGCTGCTTGAGAAGAGATATCTCACCAGCTTTCTGACATACCTGCAAATAAAGACATAAATTAAAAGGTTGGTGTGTTAAATTGACCAATTAACTTCAACTTTTTTTGTTAACTGTAGGTCTTTTTTTTTTTAAATCTTTGTAAGTTATATTATATTCTGAATCAGAATTATATTCTGTAGTCTGAAAATAATGAATCCAAAGCCTTGGGTTAGAGTCATGTTTCCTGATGTTTTCCCTGAAATGTGTAAGGACATATGCATGGACTTGATTCCCTTTGGAGACAAAACATAATGTTGTAAATATAGACATATACAGCAAAGGTTTCCATACAAATTGTGAAATTTAATTAGTCTCATAGACACAGTCAATGGTTCTGTGCCATAAGCAATAAACAAACTAGTATTTTTATATAACTCTCTGCAGTCAAAGTGGTCAATAGCCATCTTAGGTCTACTGAGCTCATAATTTGACTTCCATTCCCCATTTTGGTAACATTCCCCCTGCCACAATGCCAGCTTCAAGGGATTTTCCATCTGGAATTAATGCTACTATGTGTACTCTAGGAAAATGGAGGGTCACTTGATTGGAGTTATTGAACATTAATGGTGCACAATCATATAACAAGCATTAACGGTGCACAATCATATAAAAAGCTACAATATCAAGTCTAACACTATATTACAAAAACATTCCTAGATTGACAAACTAGAGTGATGGCAATAATTATTTTTGATAAGGGCATTGTTTAAACTGCACTACAAGAGACAGCATGACCTTATACTCTTAACAATCAAATAGTGTTTCACCAATAAAATGTTATAATCATATTTTTAAATTGTATATTTCATATTTCCCTTTAACACAATATGGTGTTACAGTATGTACTTGTTTAACAACTGAGATGGTATACATGAAACCTGAGGCCTCCCACAGACAGCTAGCTTGTCAAGGTAAGTGAACGCCGATACGCTGTGCTTTAGTAAGCACAGCGCATCGGCATACCTCTAGATCAGGCCCATAGACACAGTCAATGGTTCTGTGCCATAAGCAATAAACAAACTATTATTTCATATAACTCTCTGAAGTCAAAGTGGTCAACAGCCATCTTAGGTCTACTGAGCTCATAATCTGACTTCCATTCCACATTTTGGTAACATTCCCCCTGCCACAATGCCAGCTTCAAGGGATTTTCCATCTGGAATTACTATGTGGACTCTAGGAAAATGGAGGGTCACTTGATTGGAGTTATGATATTGAACATTAATGGTGCACAATCATATAACAAGCATTAATGGTGCACAATCATATAAAAAGCTACAATATCAAGTCTAACACTATATTACAAAAGCATTCCTAGATTGACAAACTAGAGTGATGGCTATAATTATTTTTGATAAGGGCATTGTTTAAACTGCACTACAAGAGACAGCATGCCCTTATACTCTTAACAATCAAATAGTGTTTCACCATTAAAATGTTATAATCATATTTCTAAATTGTATATTTCATATTTCCCTTTAACACAATATGGTGTTACAGTATGTACTTGTTTAACAACTGAGATGGTATACATGAAACCTGAGGCCTCCCACAGACAGCTAGCTGGGTAAAATAAATGGTGGCAATTATAACCGCAAGGAGGCCTTATCAACTTGAAATTGCAATGTAAAAATGAAGTTAAACAGAATTATGCAAGTTACAAAACAAAACATAATAACAAGAAACATTTAAAGCATTTACAACAAGCTTTATATCTCAGAAAATTAGGGCCTGATCCAGACCCATGCCTGTTTTTACGCTCGAGGAAGATGTTACGACCAGAAACTCTGAACATACTTTCATGCATACGATCACCAGCGTAATTACGGACGAAGGGACGTGCCAGACATTCGACACCCGTAATTACGCTTCTGAGGCATGTAGATCGTACAGTATGGACAAGCTAAGCGTCGTCACTACGCATGCATGCTACGGACGCCCGCGGTTACGCTCTAAAAAAGTTAGGGGAGGGTTTGGTTGGAGTAAGACGGCATAAATACGGACGACCGTGGGGAGTGCCTCATGGGCACGCTGGTGTAAATAGGTTACGCACAAGGGCGTATTATTGGCGTAGGTCTGGATCGGGCCCTTAGTTTCTTCTTTTTTTTATTTATTTACTTCTAAATATTCTATTCAATATTCAGTCCACTATGCAATAGTTATTGAAGCTTGAGGCACCTTGATAGGCTTTTCTTTAATTACATATTAATTAATCTCACATAATGGCTTTCCTTAACACCTGTGGCTCTCCAGGTGTTTTAAAACTACAAATCCCAGCATGCTTTAATGACTTATGCCTAGCTGATACCTGACAAAGCACGCTGGGTAGTTTAGGAACACCTGGAAAGCCACACAGTGGCCAGACCTTCTTTACTGTGTGTAGATGACAGATGACCTTAAGGATTTATTACGGAACATCTTACCTCCCACTTGGTTTCTTCGATCTTTGGGAGGAAATCCGATTGCTCCTTCTTAAAGGCCATGCACTTCTTCTCCAGCTCTTCCCTTTCCTGAAGCAATTGGCCAACGTCGTCTTGAAACTTCTTCTTTTCCTGCTGCAGCTTGAAGATCTGCAACTGTAATGCCTGCTGAGCTCTTTGTGCTTTCTTAGATACTTGCTGAAGCTTGTTGGCGTAATTCTGACGCAGGTCTTCCATTTCCCGTTCCCAGATCTTCTGCTTCTCTTCGAAGACCTGGAAGATGGCTGCTTCACTTTTGTCCAGGTTCCTCTTCATCTGGATCACCTCTTGCTCTTTCTCCCAAAGTCGATCTTCTAGGTCTTGTATGATGTCATCGCTTGAGGGTGAGTGGAAAGGTAAGGTCTCGTTCAGATGGTTCAGTCTACTGAAAGAGGAAGTACTCTTGCTGGAAGATCGTCCACTATCTGAGGTAGAGATTCCATTGTAGCCTACTATATTCTTATCTACGTAGGTAGTCCCAATGCGATTTATATGGCTTGTTGACGCACTCATTGGGCCAATATGCTGACTGTAGCCAGTCCCATATGTTGGTAAGCTGGTTAGTGAATTGCGTCCAGAATCTGACAGACCTCCTACTTGATTGGAAGACCTATTATGGCCGGTCTTCTCTAAACTGCTCTTCAAGCCAGCCGGACTGTTGCTGTTCCCATGACTTGAGCTCTTTCGGTTCTCTGTCACCACATTGTTCCCCGGTGGACATAAGTTTTGCATGGAATGAAAGTTCTTAGGAACCACTGGTTTAAAGGCAGAAGGTCTCACCAACGGCTCATTGCTCTGCAAATAATAAAGCAAAAGTATATTACTTTGGACAGAACATGACAAGACCATCTCTCCACTACGACTAACCATTTACTCTGTCTCTACCTCCACCCCCTCATGATGACTCCTTCCTGAGACCCCTTAATCCCATAATTATTGCACGATTCTATTCAGGAACCATATGAAAAAAATTTCCCTAGACATCATACTTTATAAGGAAAAAGAAGGAAAAAAGTAAAGTTCTGGGCTTAGACGAAAGGCAATTTAATCTTTAGATATCTTTAGGTTGGAAACGGATACCAGAGGAATGTGTTTATGTGTAAGGGCCATGTTCACACCTAAGAAGCTTTGGCTTTTTAGGTTCGTAGATTTGCGAAATGACCTAGTAGCAGGTAGTAGTAGTAGGTCACTTACGCAATCTATAGCCAGTTAGGTACGTAGATTGCCTCCGTACGATGTTTAAATAGTAGTTTAGTTAGAAAGAGGCAGTCTGATGCCACCTCGGGGAGTATTTAAGTAAAATTGGGAGGAGGGAGGGAATTAGATTAGCCGGGGAGGGCGGGGAGAGGCAACGTCCGTGCAAAGTTTCCTTCTTAAGAAGGAAACTACGCATGGTAAGATAAGGTAGCCCTATGGCCATAAGGTACTCCTGTCACTCCCCTGTTACTTCCTGTCACTCCTCTGTTACTTCCTGTCACTCCCCTGTTACTTCCTGTCACTCCTCTGTTACTTCCTGTCACTCCCCTGTTACTTCCTGTCACTCCTCTGTTACTTCCTGTCACTCCCCTGTTACTTCCTGTCACTCCTCTGTTACTTCCTGTCACTCCCCTGTTACTTCCTGTCACTCCTCTGTTACTTCCTGTCACTCCCCTGTTACTTCCTGTCACTCCTCTGTTACTTCCTGTCACTCCCCTGTTACTTCCTGTCACTCCTCTGTTACTTCCTGTCACTCCCCTGTTACTTCCTGTCACTCCTCTGTTACTTCCTGTCACTCCCCTGTTACTTCCTGTCACTCCTCTGTTACTTCCTGTCACTCCCCTGTTACTTCCTGTCACTCCTCTGTTACTTCCTGTCACTCCCCTGTTACTTCCTGTCACTCCTCTGTTACTTCCTGTCACTCCCCTGTTACTTCCTGTCACTCCTCTGTTACTTCCTGTCACTCCCCTGTTACTTCCTGTCACTCCTCTGTTACTTCCTGTCACTCCCCTGTTACTTCCTGTCACTCCTCTGTTACTTCCTGTCACTCCCCTGTTACTTCCTGTCACTCCTCTGTTACTTCCTGTCACTCCCCTGTTACTTCCTGTCACTCCTCTGTTACTTCCTGTCACTCCCCTGTTACTTCCTGTCACTCCTCTGTTACTTCCTGTCACTCCCCTGTTACTTCCTGTCACTCCTCTGTTACTTCCTGTCACTCCCCTGTTACTTCCTGTCACTCCTCTGTTACTTCCTGTCACTCCCCTGTTACTTCCTGTCACTCCTCTGTTACTTCCTGTCACTCCCCTGTTACTTCCTGTCACTCCTCTGTTACTTCCTGTCACTCCCCTGTTACTTCCTGTCACTCCTCTGTTACTTCCTGTCACTCCCCTGTTACTTCCTGTCACTCCTCTGTTACTTCCTGTCACTCCCCTGTTACTTCCTGTCACTCCTCTGTTACTTCCTGTCACTCCCCTGTTACTTCCTGTCACTCCTCTGTTACTTCCTGTCACTCCCCTGTTACTTCCTGTCACTCCTCTGTTACTTCCTGTCACTCCCCTGTTACTTCCTGTCACTCCTCTGTTACTTCCTGTCACTCCCCTGTTACTTCCTGTCACTCCTCTGTTACTTCCTGTCACTCCCCTGTTACTTCCTGTCACTCCTCTGTTACTTCCTGTCACTCCCCTGTTACTTCCTGTCACTCCTCTGTTACTTCCTGTCACTCCCCTGTTACTTCCTGTCACTCCTCTGTTACTTCCTGTCACTCCCCTGTTACTTCCTGTCACTCCTCTGTTACTTCCTGTCACTCCCCTGTTACTTCCTGTCACTCCTCTGTTACTTCCTGTCACTCCCCTGTTACTTCCTGTCACTCCTCTGTTACTTCCTGTCACTCCCCTGTTACTTCCTGTCACTCCTCTGTTACTTCCTGTCACTCCCCTGTTACTTCCTGTCACTCCTCTGTTACTTCCTGTCACTCCCCTGTTACTTCCTGTCACTCCTCTGTTACTTCCTGTCACTCCCCTGTTACTTCCTGTCACTCCTCTGTTACTTCCTGTCACTCCCCTGTTACTTCCTGTCACTCCTCTGTTACTTCCTGTCACTCCCCTGTTACTTCCTGTCACTCCTCTGTTACTTCCTGTCACTCCCCTGTTACTTCCTGTCACTCCTCTGTTACTTCCTGTCACTCCCCTGTTACTTCCTGTCACTCCTCTGTTACTTCCTGTCACTCCCCTGTTACTTCCTGTCACTCCTCTGTTACTTCCTGTCACTCCCCTGTTACTTCCTGTCACTCCTCTGTTACTTCCTGTCACTCCCCTGTTACTTCCTGTCACTCCTCTGTTACTTCCTGTCACTCCCCTGTTACTTCCTGTCACTCCTCTGTTACTTCCTGTCACTCCCCTGTTACTTCCTGTCACTCCTCTGTTACTTCCTGTCACTCCCCTGTTACTTCCTGTCACTCCTCTGTTACTTCCTGTCACTCCCCTGTTACTTCCTGTCACTCCTCTGTTACTTCCTGTCACTCCCCTGTTACTTCCTGTCACTCCTCTGTTACTTCCTGTCACTCCCCTGTTACTTCCTGTCACTCCTCTGTTACTTCCTGTCACTCCCCTGTTACTTCCTGTCACTCCTCTGTTACTTCCTGTCACTCCCCTGTTACTTCCTGTCACTCCTCTGTTACTTCCTGTCACTCCCCTGTTACTTCCTGTCACTCCTCTGTTACTTCCTGTCACTCCCCTGTTACTTCCTGTCACTCCTCTGTTACTTCCTGTCACTCCCCTGTTACTTCCTGTCACTCCTCTGTTACTTCCTGTCACTCCCCTGTTACTTCCTGTCACTCCTCTGTTACTTCCTGTCACTCCCCTGTTACTTCCTGTCACTCCTCTGTTACTTCCTGTCACTCCCCTGTTACTTCCTGTCACTCCTCTGTTACTTCCTGTCACTCCCCTGTTACTTCCTGTCACTCCTCTGTTACTTCCTGTCACTCCCCTGTTACTTCCTGTCACTCCTCTGTTACTTCCTGTCACTCCCCTGTTACTTCCTGTCACTCCTCTGTTACTTCCTGTCACTCCCCTGTTACTTCCTGTCACTCCTCTGTTACTTCCTGTCACTCCCCTGTTACTTCCTGTCACTCCTCTGTTACTTCCTGTCACTCCCCTGTTACTTCCTGTCACTCCTCTGTTACTTCCTGTCACTCCCCTGTTACTTCCTGTCACTCCTCTGTTACTTCCTGTCACTCCCCTGTTACTTCCTGTCACTCCTCTGTTACTTCCTGTCACTCCCCTGTTACTTCCTGTCACTCCTCTGTTACTTCCTGTCACTCCCCTGTTACTTCCTGTCACTCCTCTGTTACTTCCTGTCACTCCCCTGTTACTTCCTGTCACTCCTCTGTTACTTCCTGTCACTCCCCTGTTACTTCCTGTCACTCCTCTGTTACTTCCTGTCACTCCCCTGTTACTTCCTGTCACTCCTCTGTTACTTCCTGTCACTCCCCTGTTACTTCCTGTCACTCCTCTGTTACTTCCTGTCACTCCCCTGTTACTTCCTGTCACTCCTCTGTTACTTCCTGTCACTCCCCTGTTACTTCCTGTCACTCCTCTGTTACTTCCTGTCACTCCCCTGTTACTTCCTGTCACTCCTCTGTTACTTCCTGTCACTCCCCTGTTACTTCCTGTCACTCCTCTGTTACTTCCTGTCACTCCCCTGTTACTTCCTGTCACTCCTCTGTTACTTCCTGTCACTCCCCTGTTACTTCCTGTCACTCCTCTGTTACTTCCTGTCACTCCCCTGTTACTTCCTGTCACTCCTCTGTTACTTCCTGTCACTCCCCTGTTACTTCCTGTCACTCCTCTGTTACTTCCTGTCACTCCCCTGTTACTTCCTGTCACTCCTCTGTTACTTCCTGTCACTCCCCTGTTACTTCCTGTCACTCCTCTGTTACTTCCTGTCACTCCCCTGTTACTTCCTGTCACTCCTCTGTTACTTCCTGTCACTCCCCTGTTACTTCCTGTCACTCCTCTGTTACTTCCTGTCACTCCCCTGTTACTTCCTGTCACTCCTCTGTTACTTCCTGTCACTCCCCTGTTACTTCCTGTCACTCCTCTGTTACTTCCTGTCACTCCCCTGTTACTTCCTGTCACTCCTCTGTTACTTCCTGTCACTCCCCTGTTACTTCCTGTCACTCCTCTGTTACTTCCTGTCACTCCCCTGTTACTTCCTGTCACTCCTCTGTTACTTCCTGTCACTCCCCTGTTACTTCCTGTCACTCCTCTGTTACTTCCTGTCACTCCCCTGTTACTTCCTGTCACTCCTCTGTTACTTCCTGTCACTCCCCTGTTACTTCCTGTCACTCCTCTGTTACTTCCTGTCACTCCCCTGTTACTTCCTGTCACTCCTCTGTTACTTCCTGTCACTCCCCTGTTACTTCCTGTCACTCCTCTGTTACTTCCTGTCACTCCCCTGTTACTTCCTGTCACTCCTCTGTTACTTCCTGTCACTCCCCTGTTACTTCCTGTCACTCCTCTGTTACTTCCTGTCACTCCCCTGTTACTTCCTGTTCCTTCCTGCCACTCCTCTGTCACTCCCCTGTTACTTCCTGTCACTCCTCTGTTACTTCCTGTCACTCCCCTGTTACTTCCTGTCACTCCTCTGTTACTTCCTGTCACTCCTCTGTCACTCCCCTGTTACTTCCTGTCACTCCTCTGTCACTTCCCGACACTCCTCTGTCACTCCCCTGTTACTTCATGTCACTCCTCTGTCACTCCCCTGTTACTTCCTGTCACTCCCTGTCACTTCCTGTCACTCCTCTGTCACTCCCCTGTTACTTCCTGCCACTCCTCTGTCACTCCCCTGTTACTTCCAGTCACTCCCCTGTTACTTCCTGCCACTCCCCTGTCACTCCCCTGTTACTTCCTGCCACTCCCTGTCACTCCCTTGTTAATTCCTGCCACTTCCTGCCACTCCCTTGTTACTTCCTGCCACTCCCATGTCACTCCCCTCTCTCCTGCAAATTTGGCAGCAGTAATGCAGCCAAGACTCTACCTTAAGTCTCCCATGCAGATCACGATCAATGATCCACACGGCCGCCCTGTCGGATGGATGTCCAGATGTACGAAACAAAGGACCTGATCCAGCAGTGTGGGTCCTCTATTTTGATAGGGCCATTCTCTCTCTCGATGAGGCATAGCAATCGATCCCCGGAACACCGAACATGGTGCTCCAATAGGTAAACTAAAAACTAACCCCAACCCTTCCCCTAATTCTGACCCTAACTCTCCCCATAGCCTGACCCTAATACTTCCTTCTCTATACCCTAACCCTAAGACTCCCCTTCCTGCAGCCTGACTCTCACCCTCCCCTTCTATGGCCCTAAACCTCCCTTCCTAAGAGCCTAACCCTAACCCACCCTAACACTAAAAGTCCCTGGAGAGATTACTCACCTCTCCGTAGCTGTCAGCAGCGGGTCTGGTGGGTCTCTGTGAAAATGAGAGGGTGAGTATGCAGATTGGCACATTCACCCATTCATAAAAAAAATTCAAAAATGGCTGTCTCTATTTCAAAAGGCAGCCAATCAGAGCGGAGGCTGCAACTGTTGAACCAGACCTCAGCACGCTATCCGTACGTGCGGTGGGTCTGTTAGTCCACACGTGAGGGGAGTGAACGCCCCCTGTCACTCCCCCCTCTCATACGTAGATTGCGTGACTTATGCTGCCATAAGGCATCTTTAAGTTACACGAGTGGATCAACGTTCCGTCCGACTGCTGATTCGCTCCTAAGTAGCAAATCCCACCCACACTACAATTTAATAGGTTCCCCTTTGCACAGCCCCTTTGTTCGCAATTCCCATCTTAGTTCCATATGATAGGTGTTACGAATGCATCCTACCCTCCAAACACCCCACTTCTGCACTTTGCTTAAGTGTAGTAACATTCCGAAGTCTGGATTTGGCCCTAAGTTCTCAATGCCTGAAGATTCGAACGGCAAAAGCCGATGCGCTCGTGCACTTGACCAGAAAAAAGATACCTGACTTCCACAAGTAGCTTACGGGGGTCAGGTGTCGGACGGTAGTCTGAATTCAGCCTATTAGAGTTAGCTGACAGCAGATCTGACCAAAGAGACGATTGTAATTTAACATTTGATGTTCTCCCTTACACATAAACAGAGAACTAACATCCTACATCTATCCCTTCTTCTCCTTCCTTCACCCTCTCCTCCACTCACACCAGCAGTCCACTTCCTTCCCCCTCTCCTCCGCTCACACCAGCAGTCCACTTCCTTCCCCCTCCTTATGTCTTCTGTATGTTCATCCCTCCCAGTGTGTTAGCTCATGTAAGCAGGGCCCTTCCTCCTAGTGTTGTTTCCTCCTCCACCACTTCCCCCTCACTTTGTACCCTCTAGGCCCCCTCTGCTACACTTTTAACCCATCCCCACCTGGTGGCTCCCTCTCAACCTCCCACTGCACTCTATCCCCTCCTCCCTGATCTGCCAAACCTGACACCTCGCAACTTGCCTTGCTGTCTATGCTTTCTTAACTTTATTGTATTTTTGTGATATTTTTATATTTATATTGTATTTTATTATGTACTATGCCATCCATCCCTGCCCTGTATGTCTGTACTGAATTTTATTATGTACTATGCTGTCCATCCCTGTCCTGTATGTCTGTACTGTATATTATTATGTACTATGCTGTCCATCCTTGCCCTGTTTGTCTGTACTGCATATTATAGAAACATAGAAAGTGACGGCAGATAAGAGCCACATGGCCCATCTAGTCTGCCCATTTGTTTATTGAAAACTATACTGACCCTAGACCCTATTTCCCCTTAATTTGGGTTTCAATTTAGGATACCCTTATATTTATCCCAAGCATGTTTAAATTGTTCTACTGTATTGGCCTCAACCACCTCAGATGGGAGAATATTCCATTTATCTATCACCCTTTCAGTGAAGTCCCTATTTCCCCTTAATTTGGGTTTCAATTTAGGATACCCTTATATTTATCCCAAGCATGTTTAAATTGTTCTACTGTATTGGCCTCAACCACCTCAGATGGGAGAATATTCCACTTATCTATCACCCTTTCAGTGAAGTAATT
>WWET01004373.1:25107-39707 GCA_011038615.1 Limnodynastes dumerilii | reverse complement strand
CTCTTACTTCCTCCATTCTCTATCTCTCATCCCTCTCTCTCTCCTCCTCCTCTCTTACTTCCTCCATTCTCTATCTCCTCCATCCCTCTCTCTCTCCTCCTCCTCTTACTTCCTCCATTCTCTATCTCCTCCATCCCTCTTTCTCCTTCTATCCCCCTATCTCTTACCCACCCCTCTCTTTCTCTACCACCCCCTTTTCACCTTTTCTTTTCTATATATTGCATAAGAATGGATCATGACTGTATCTTGTTAGAAAATTGGCTGTGCGAGCAAGACAAAGCAAATAAATTGTTATAAAATTAAATGGAAAACATAAAAAAACACACAAACAAATAATAGACAAAAGAAAAGCTGGAGACACAGCAGCCTGTAGGGACTGGCCTTGGCGTAGGCCGGCAGATCACATGGTCTAAGGATGCTAAGTCTATGATACTGGTAGACAGAGGTAGTAAATAGAACATGTTCCTATGTATAGGTGCCCTCCTGCTGGTGAGTTATCTTTAGACATAATAGCCTGTGATTACATTTCATTGAGTTGTACTAGTGTGGAATGAATAACATCAGCCGTTCCCTGCGCCTTGGCTGTGACGCGTGGCCTATATTTGCTGTGGATGATTAACATTTTCGTTTTGGTTTCCAGGAGCAGAATATGTTGTGTAGAACGGGAGACACTCTGTCTAATGATAAGAGACAAGATGCAGTGTGAAGGGCAGGATGGGTACGAGCTCCGCTTCGGCCGGGGGATCATTAATCTGTGCGTCGGGACTCGGTGCAGCTCGGGAGTCTGGATGTCAAATGATTGTATGACAGCAAATCGCCTTTCTACAAGGGCTCTGTGCGTCTCTGCTGTGCAGGATACAGCTGCTCAGTGCCCCTGGTATCTCAGGACCCTCTCAGGTCTTCTATATACTGGGCCTTAGGTGCAGAATGCATTATAATACATGTATATTCCTACCGTATAGACAACCATTGCCCCAATCACAGCGCAAAAATGCCCCCTTCCCTTGCCTGACGAGACATTAAGGATCTGATCCGGAGTTACGCTTCTGTGTAAGTGAAGCGAAATTCCACACTGCGCAAATGCGAATTGAGAGTGAGCAAGCTTTTTATCCCGAAAAAGCCTCTTTGAAGACCCAAATCCTGAAGACAAAGCTTGTCGGAAATTTCCTTCCCCGACGCAGACTGGTAAGCGACGTTCTCTATTTCCCCTACACCAACCCTTATACTAATTCTTACCCTAAACCTCCCCTTCCATTACACTAACCCTCCCTTCCCCGCAGCCTGACTCTAGACTCCCTTCCCCACAGCCTGACCCTTAGACCCCTTCCATTACCCTAACCCTCCCTTCCCTGCAGCCTGACCATAACACTCCCCTGCTGGCAGCCTGACCCTAGACTCCCTTCCCCACAGCCTGACCCTAAGTCACCCTTCCCCACAGCCTAACCCTAAGTCTTCCTTCCCCACAGTCTGACCCTTAGACTCCCCTCCCCGCAGCCTGACCCGTGTCACTATTACACTGCTATTTAGAGTTGGGTTAGGAGACATCACCTCTTATCTCTAATTCTATTTGCAACAGATTAAATTTGCCTCCCCTTCAATGCATCATGGTTTTTCCCAGGTGTAACTTTCCTCCTGTCTTCCCCTTCCATTACCCTAACCCTCCCTTCCCCGCAGCCTGACACTAAGTCTCCCTTCCCCACAGCCTAACCCTAAGTCTCACTCCTCTGCAGCCTGACCCTAAGACTATGTTCCCCACCGCTTACCCTAAGACTCCCTTCCCCATAGCCTAACCCTAAGACTCTCCTCCCCGCAGCCTAACCCTAAGACTCTCCTCCCCGCAGCCTAACCCTAATACTCACTTCCCCACAACCTATCCCTAAGACTCACTTCCCCGCAGCCTAACCCTAATACACACTTCCCCACGGCCTATCCCTAAGTCTCCCTTCCCCGCAGCCTAACCCTAATACTCACTTCCCCACAGCCTATCCCTAAGTCTCCCTTACCTGCAGCATAAACATAAGTCTCTCTTCCCCACAGCCTGACCCTTAGACTCCCCTCCCCGCAGCCTGACCCGTGTCACTATTGCACTGCTATTTAGAGTTGGGTTAGGAAACATCACCTCTCATCTCTAATTCTATTTGCAATAGATGAAATTTGCCTCCCCTTCAATGCATGGGTTTTTCCCAGGTGTAACGTTCCTCCTGTCTTCCATCTTCCTTTTGTCTTTTAACACTCTGGATTTATTTCATAAATCATTACTCTTCCAGGGCTGAGCGGCTCAATGTCATCCGCTGCCATCACTAAATGGAATATTTCACCAGGATTTCCTATAAGGTCGCTATCCGTGTCTCCTGTATTGTCTGGTAATCTGCTGCTAATCCGTGCAAGGTCAGTAGAGCGATTTCTTTTTAAGAAGGACAATTAACAGGGAAAAGGAGCCTAACCCTAAGACTCCCTTCCCCACAGCCTAACCCTAAGACTCTCCTCCCCGCAGCCTAACCCTAATACTCACTTCCCCACAGCCTGAAGACTAGACTCCCCTCCCCGCAGCGTGACCCGCGTCACTATTACAGTGCTATTTAGAGTTGGGTTAGGAAACATCACCTCTCAACTCTAATTCTATTTGCAACAGATGAAATTTGCCTCCCCTTCAATGCATGGGTTTTTCCCAGGTGTAACTTTCCTCCTGTCTTCCATCTTCCTTTTGCCTTTTTACACTCTGGATTTATTTCATAAACCATTACCCTTCCAGGGCTGAGCAGCTCAATGTCATCCGCTGCCATCACTAAATTGAATATTTCACCAGGATTTCCTATAAGGTCGCTATCTGTGTCTCCTGTATTGTCTGGTAATCTGCCGCTAATCCGTGCAAGGTCAGTAGAGCGATTTCTTTTTAAGAAGGACAATTAACAGGGAAAAGGGACTGGTTTTGTCCCAGGATTATAAAACCTCTGGTATCTAATGAGACCAAATAAAAACACTACGATCAGCCAGTCTTTGTACAGTACAGACGCCCCCTCTCTGTACCAATCCAAACTTCTGGACCTAATTTAAATGCCTATCTCTGCCTATATGGCGGAGATACGGCATACGCAGCAAACTGGCCGACCCCTTCTAATGTACTGGCCAGCGTACGTAAGTGTCCAAATTTTACTACCTTGACCGAGGAGTGCAGATGGTGTGCACTCCCCGCTATGCTGGCGTAACTAAGGACCATGCACGTCCGTAAAACGTGCGTTGGTCTGGATCCAGCCCATTGTGATCAGCATGGGTTCAGACCCTTCAATATGACCCATTCCACTAGGTACAAAATACTCTGCTCCTGAGGTTCAAACAATCAGTTACTATGGTAACCACCATTACTGAAGAGAAAAATGTTTTTCAAACATCAGTTAATTCATTAAATCCAGGTGAGTGACAGTTGGAAGACCAGGCGCGGAGTATTGTGTACCAGGTGGATTGGGTCACGATGGAGGGTCTGTGGACTTTGCACATGGCACATTAATGTAACTGTTGGCCATTTTAGGTACATACACTGAACAGTTTGTATCTCGCATGGTCATCTCTCTCAGACCCGTTCAGAAAGATCTGCAGAGATCCGCTTTGGAATACCCGCTTTCATGGGAACTTGCCGCTAACCAATCCCCTTACACAATCCCCTTAAACTTCTGAGACCTGTTTACCACCTTAAGTTTTCTGACTTATGTGGGAGTGGGCGGGAAGTCTGGACCGGCACGCAATCCGTTAGTACTCCTATATTGTGCATTGCAATACTAAAATAAGCCAAGTTGCTGGCGAAAGTGTCATTTGCCAGAAGTCAATTGTGTCGTGCCCAGGCCTAATGTGACTCCTGTCCTCGTCACGGTCTATCCTACAGGAATATTCTATATGATATCTCTCCGTTCTGAGCCAAGTGAGTGGGATTCTGTCAGGGGGCGCTAGCTGCTATGGTAACCAATGTCAACGCTACGCCGACTGCTAAAGGTGGATGCCGGAATTAATCTCAGAGACCCTCATTTGTAACATGTAATGATCTCAACACATGCTGCTTTTTCCTTAAATACACGTCAAGGACAATCAGTGTCTGGTTAGGGGTTCATACTTCCAATAAATTACTGTTCAACGTCACACCCTCATTGCAAAGCTGTCAATATACACATAGTACATATCCACAGAAATGACCTGCTTAGGTTATATATATTGTTATGTGTTGCTCACATCTGTTTATAGTATAACCCCTAAGGTGTTAAATCAGACAAATACCCATTAATTATCGGATATTTTTGTGTGTGTGTTTATTTAACATTTTGTTCTATGACACCTTGCAATATTTGCAATATTTGATAGCACAGCTGCCGTGCCTAAGGAGTGAAGCTTATTTTAGGGGGCGTGTCAGTCAGCAGGGGTGTGGCCTGTCTCCACCCATACCTTCATTTCCCTTGTGCTAATGAACAAATAAATGATTTTTTTTTGTCAGAATCAGTGTAAATGTGAATTAAAATCACCATATCCAGCAGAGAAAAAAAAATATCATGGGATGTCATATATTACATTTTTACTGTTTGACACAAAATGTTATTAATAGTGACAATGGGGCAGATCCAGACCTACGGGCACCATTGATATTACTGCAGCTGTATGCGTAAGAACGGCATTTCTGCCGTTCTGCGCATGCGCCAGGCAGATGTTGCCCGGTGTAATCGACTATTCAGGGTGCCCATGAAGGGGCGGGCAACACCGTAACAACACTGTAGTTACGGAAGGTTGGCGGGGGGAGGGAGGAAAATTAGGAAGGGAGGGCTGGATTAGGGGGTTACGAATAGATTCCCAGTGTAATTACTCACTGTTACGCCGGCTGAAGTTAAGGTAGCCTTCAGTCGGCGTAACAGTGGGTAAGTACGCTGGGACAGGGGGAGTGTCGGGGGGAGTGCACCAGAGCTACCCTGGCCGTACTGAAGAAGTAAGATCAGGCCCAATGTGAAAATCCCTAAATGATATATATATATATAGGAGGTATTGGATGTATCCATTATAAACCCCTTCAGAGCTAGGGCCTGATTCACAGATAGTAAGGAAATAAGTATGTGCGGATTCGCAAAAGTACGTCCCTAAGATGCAAGTCAACTCCCATGACAGTTTCCTGGTTCTTACGAATCTTTGTGGAGTTCCACCTCCATAAGGCTACCTTAACTCTCTGTGCGCATCTTTGTGCAGAGTTTGCTATAGTTTGCTATCACAGCCCATACCTCCCTATTTAAATGCCGCCCCCCCCCACCCACACTTTTCCTAACTCCTAACTTACGGAGTACCGGCCCGCCCCTTCGGAGTACGGAGTACTGGTCCTTCAATGACCAATAACAGCTACTATGCATGCGTAGTAGCTATTATCGGTCATTTACGGATGTATGTGCAATACGTCTGAGGGTGTGAATCCAGGCCTGAATGAGGGAGAGCATTCCAGAGAGGAGGTGCAGCGCGGAAGAAGTCTTGTATGCAGGAATGAGAGGCTGTGTGAGCAGATGGGAGGTGAGGCGGCGGTCTCTGGGTGAGAGGGAGTGTGAGTGGAGATGATGGGGAAGAGGTAGGGAACGGTGGAGTTGGAGAGGGCTTTCCAGGTGAGGGTGGGGAGTTTGAAGGGGGTTCTGTAGCGGTGGGGGAGCCATTGCAGCACCTGACAGAGAGGGGAGGCATAACAGGACGGTGATAATTATTGCATTACATAATAGTCTCATGGTCTATTACAGGCTGTGATCGTTTCTTCGCTGCTTCTGGTAAACAACACCTTGCTTTTAATCTATGCTAAGTCTCCCCTGACTTTACACGTAATGATAAGTGTTTCTATAATGGGCTGTATTGTCCTTTTCATCCAGTATTCACGATATAGAATCTGCTGTAATCTGCCCTGACCTCCAGATGAAAGCCTGAATTCCTACCTAAGAGTGAGATAGATCCGCAGCTAACTCACCCGTGCTGTCCCTAGTCCGCCCCCCCCCTCTTCCTTTTAGGTGTTTTGGGGCTGATCCAGAGCTATGGCCGCCGTAGATGTTGCCCAGCGTAACTACGGCAACACCCGATCATGGATCGGGCGTCCGTAGCACCAGCGTAGTAACGCTGCAGTTGACGTCTCCCAGAGTTACTACGCCGAGTTTAATGCAGGGAGGCGGGGGGAGGGAGGGTAATGAGGCTGGGAGGGCGGCGTTATCGCATGCAACGCCGTCGTCCCAGTGTATTTACACTCCCTTACACCGGCTGAAGTTAGGATAGCCTACATTGTAGGTCTGGATCAGGCCCTTTATGGCATTTACAAGCATATGGAAATTCAACACCGCAACTATTCATATCCCTATGGTTCTATAGTAAACACTTGCATTAACTTTATATGGGGGTATCATCACTGGGTGTGGGGCTCCGATCCGAATGGCCTATTTTTGAATCGGCCATTCCTCCCCAGCCAGTTGCGAACTGGCTGGGATTTCGATTACATATGACTCGAGGAGTCATTGCAACCGATCCACGGATCACCAAACTTCTGGTGCTCCGAAAAGTGTAAAAAAAACTGTCCCCCACTAATTTCCCTAATTATTACCCTAACCCTCCCCTCTCACTACCCTAACCCTCCTTCATGGCAGCCTCACCCTAACCCTCTGTAACTTGCAGCCTGACCCTAACCCTCCCTCCCCTGCAGTCTGACACTAACCCCGCAGAAAGAGTTGACTCACCTGTCCCCTCGGTCTGGAGAGCGGCAGCAGAGGTGCGGCGGAGTGATCTCTTCTTTCCGAAAGTGTGAGTATTCTGAACGGCATAATCAGCCATTCATTAAAAAAAAATTCAAAAAGTGTAAGTATTGGAAAAAGGGACATTCGAAAAGTTACTTTCGAATATCCCTTTTTCGGAAGCCAGACTTTATAGCCGGAGATTGCAACCGATCATCACTGTCATCTGGTGGAAGGGGGGACTTAATGATATGCAGTTTACCATACAATATGGTGCATTGGGCCTTTTATCCTTGTGTCCTCCACCTTGAATTATCTTGTATTTTTAGCAAACCTATAAACCCATATACCTGAATATATGGATCACGGATATATATAATATAATAAATATAATCCTTATTTAATCATCTACACAGAGACATCAAACACTATAGGGGGCTGATCTATCTCTATCTATCTATCTATCTATCTATCTATCTATCTGTCTATCTATCTATCTATCTATCTATCTATCTCATATCTGCTTATCTATCTATCTATCTATCTATCTATCTATCTATCTATCTATCTATCTATCTATCTATCTATTCCTCCCATATCTTTCTATCTCACACATTTCTCACACATATCTCACTCATACATCAGTCTGATGTATATTCTATAAAGTTAGTTGAGATGCTGTATTCCCTATATTGCCGTAGAACAAATCTAGGATAACCTTCCAAAATAAGTACAATCCAAACATCATCTTTTCTAAACTGATGTCTTTGCTTAAAGGTCACCAACCCGATTCCCATGGGAGATCCGCTCTGCAGATTAAACTGCTTTTTAAAGACTCTAACATGTTCTGCTCTAGTTAAGGCATGGAAATAAGGAGATTTACATAAACTAAAGGCAGGAAAGTGCAATTCAGCTTTCCCCATGAGTTAATCAGCAGAAAGGCATCTGAAAGGGCCTCATTCCTGAGTAGGGCTTTAATGATATCCCCAGTGTACTCTCTCTTTTGAACAAATTCCACAGGTCCCAGGAACACGTCTCCTGTAAATATACGCTCTTTTCATCCATGTGCTCAAAATATATTCAGATTTTTTTTTTTTACATGTAGCAGCTGTGAAGACACTTTTTTCCTGTATGGCAGAAGCAATTCCCATTTTGGCAAACAAAATAATTGCAAGACAACAGGACAATACTAACGTAGATTATAAAATGAATTGTATCCACTTTAACACAGGGGGCCAGATTTACTAAACTGCAGGAAAGGAAAAGGGGAGATGTTGCCCATAGCAACCAATCAGATTCTAGCTCTCACTTTCCGATTACATACTAGATAATGTCAGCAAGAATCTCATTGGTTGCTATGGGCAACATTTCTCGTTTTTCCTTTCCTACAGTTTAGTAAATCTAGCCCCAAATCTTAAATGCAGAATCAAAGGCAAATGCAGAAAGTAAAGTCCAAATGCACTCACAACATCCCAGCAAATTGAAGTAATTCTGGGCCTGGGTTGCTAACTCTCCCTGGAAAATCTGGGAGACTACTGAAATTAAGGCATTTCTACCGATACCCCGGGAGAGCCGGCAAATCTCCTGCAATGGACTTGAGGCCGTGAGTTCAAGCAAATCAATTAGTTTCCGCCCCCTGCCTATCAGTACTGCAATTCCTAGTGTTATAGGGCTTGGACGGGACTTGATGATGTAATTTGCATCATCAAGCCACACCTACCCCCCAAGTAACACTGTCAATAGTGGAGTTGATGTGCAGGGGGCGGAGCTTGAAGAGGAGGCGGGGCTTGAAGTCACGTTTTTTTACATAAATGCCTTATTAAGCCACGTCCCCATACCGATATCTCTTTATTTCCTCTGAGATCTCTCGAGGGGAAGAAATAGAAAGTCAGCGACCCTGATTTAACAGAGAGACTCCCTGAAGGGTTTGACAATCTCCCTGTCGCTGATTTAGATCAAGAAGTCATTGCTGTATGATGACAGAATCATGTCCTATTGCCCTGCATTGAGGCCTATGGAGGCGGCCATTTTCATGGAGGCCAAGATGTAATCAGAGACTGGCAGTTATCTAAGACAACATGACTTCAATAATGGAGACAGCAATGAAAAATACACTTTGGTCTCTTATTAATCAGCTGAAATGTCACCTAATTTTAACTAAGTTGATCTCCTATTCACAGTCTGCACAATAATACTGAAAGTATTTATTTACTGCCAAAATAACAATCAATAAATACTGATGCCGCCATTTTCATTGAGAAATAGTTTTCCTGGCAGCACTAGACACGCCCATGGGTGGAGCTTTTCACAGGACACACCCCTTACACTTATAAGAGCCCTGATTATTATTATAGGAGGCGTGGTTTGCCGGTCTGATCATCTGAATTTCATCAGTTAACATGCTGGCCCTGAAATACCCGTAGCGCTTTCTGATTGGCTGTTTTCTATCAGACAGCGCTGTTACCGCGACACCTGTCTAAATGGAATATTGTAATTGTAGCACGTTTTTTCAACATTACAATAATCCTAACCCAAACCAGGGTATCACAGTAGAGCACTGCGCATGAGGACAGCAGGTACCCCAGGGAGAGTACATTTTGGGATGTCGAAATTAGATATTTTGTACCCGCGCCACAATAAGACGCGGTCGTGAAAACTGCATAACATGGATCTATGTTATAAGGCAGAGTGGCACACGTGGGAGTCTGTTACATATGGTGGCGCCTCCGCCAGCAGATGAAGAGGCTGCGGCAAGGTACATTGGTGGTGCACTTAGACTTGTATCGGGCCATCTCCAGGAAGTGAGTTACGCTCCAACCAGGTAGCACGGACGCGGAAGATGCCAAAATGTATGAAATCCTATCCGACCGCATGGAAAAGATGGGAAAATCGAAAGTCTGCGTCTGGTCCATTATCTCTAGAAGTATCAGTAAGTCTGTCATTGACTAGCAGGTCATGCCAAGCCTACGGTAACATAAAAACGCTCTCCCCAGTCTACAGTTTGTATATCTACAGAACATGATCGATGCAACATTATTCGTATGTTATGCACACAGTTGCGGTTCACTGCTATGAACAGCTGATTTGCGCCGAACCAAAAATTTCCAATGGCAACAGATACATTAAACATCCCCTAACCCTCCCTGTCCCACAACTAAAACCTAAACTTCCTCTTCTAGAAACTTAACCTTAACCCTCCCTGTCCTACAGGTTAACCCTAAACTTTCCCTTTTAGCAGCCTAACCTTAACCTTCACTGTCCTGCAGCTTAACCCTAACCTTTTGCTACTATCAAACTAACCTTAACCTTCCCTGTCCTGTGGTTATATTTTTATTCCTGTGAATGGGTTGGTTGGGGCCCCCAGGGGCGGATTGGTTATAAGAGTTACAAGGAATTTTCCGGTAGGCCGGTGGTCTCTGGAGGCTATTCAGCAGCTCCTATTTTATTTTAAGGATAGAATAAGATGTTGATTGTCATGGGTGGTGGTTGCTAAAATGATGTCTGTATAGAACAGAGATCACTACTAGGATGCTGTATGTATTGGATGGTGGTCACTAGGATGCTGTATGTATTGGGTGGTGGTCACTAGGATGCTGTATGTATCGGGTGGTGGTCACTAGGATGCTGTATGTATCGGGTGGTGGTAACTAGGATGCTGTATGTATTGGGTGGTGGTCACTAGGATGCTGTATGTATTGGGTGGTGGTAACTACTATGCTATATGTTTACAGTGGTGGTCACCTGGGTTGCAGTGAATAGAGGGGCCTGATCCAGAGCTATGCTGGGCCGCTGTTCATAAGTACGGCCAGCACAGCTCTGGTGCACTCCTCCGAATTTTAACATCTTCCTGGAGGGAAGATGTTAAAAGTCGGCAACCATGTTTATTAATTACCAATAATAAGAGGTTTTGTAACATGCTAATTAAAACAGCCCTTGGGGAAATATAAGTATAGACGTATAGATAAATAGGTATTTATAAATAACAAAGGAGTATATCTCAATCACAGTTAACTAAACACACAGAACTGGCATCCGTCGCCACGCCCACAGCACAAACCAGCTATTCACGGTCTCCACCCTAATTAGACCCAGGTCTTCCACCTGCGAGCTCTGTGGGAAAGTGTATGCAGCTGTAAATAAAAATACTAAAAGACCGGATCCCTAACCCTGTCCTTCCGTTACCCTAACCTTCCCTTTCCCTCAGCCTTACCCTAAGACTTCCCTTCGCTGCAGTTTGACCCTAAGACTCCCCTCCCTACAGCCTGACCTTAACCCCCCTTCCCTGCAGCCTGACCCTAAAACTCCCCATAGAGTCCTACTTACCTGTCCGGTCGGTGCGGTGGGTGTGCAGCAGCGATTCCGAATGTATGAATGAGTAAGTATGCAGATTGGTATACCTACCCATTCATACCTATCCATTCATACCTATCCATTCATACCTATCCATTCATACCTATCCATTCATACCTATCCATTCATACCTATCCATTCATACCTATCCATTCATACCTATCCATTCATACCTATCCATTCATACCTATCCATTCATACCTATCCATTCATACCTATCCATTCATACCTATCCATTCATACCTATCCATTCATACCTACCCATTCATCCCTCCCCATTCATACCTATCCATTCATACCTATCCATTCATACCTATCCATTCATACCTACCCATTCATACCTACCCATTCATACCTACCCATTCATACCTACTCATTCATACCTATCCATTCATACCTATCCATTCATAAAATACTTAAAAATAATGCTATTTTCGAAATACAGACAGGTGAAAGCATTTTCATAGTGGCCACTCCCACCGCATTTTCATACATGATCGGTAAGTTTCCTGAGTAGAACATAGAAAGTTTTTACATGCCTACCCATACATACCTATCCATTCATACCTACCCATTCATACCTACCCATTCATACCTATCCATTCATACCTATCCATTCATAAAAATACTTAAAAATAATGCTATTTTCGAAATACAGACAGGCGAAAGCATTTTCATAGAGGCCACTCCCACCGCGTTTTCATACATGATCGGTAAGTTTCCTGAGTAGAACATAGAAAGTTTTCTGATAAGAGAAAAGTATTACTAACTCAGAAGCTGAAGATTAAGCTTCATAGCACAATAAAGGTAGAGGCTAGGCTACATGTCACAATAGAGGTATATAGGCTAGGCTATGTTTAGGAATAGATGAAAGGCTAGGCTACAAGTCACAATAGAGGTAAAGGTTCGGCTACATGTAACAATAGAAGAAAGGCTAGGCTACCTGTCACAACAGAGGCAAAGGCTAGACTATGTGTCACAATAGAGGAAAGCCTAGGCTACCTGTCACAACAGAGGCAAAGGCTTCATAGCACAATAAAGGTAGAGGCTAGGCTACATGTCACAATAGAGCTATATAGGCTAGGCTATATTTAGGAATAGAGGAAAGGCTAATATACATGGCACAATAGAGGAAAAGTTAGGCTACAAGTCACAATAGAGGTAAAGGTTTGGCTACATATTACAACAGAGGCAAAGGCTAAACTACATGTCACAACATAAGTAAAGGCTAGGCTATGTGTAAAGAGAATGCTAGGCTATGTGTTTGAATAGAGGGAACGCTAGGTTACATGTTACAATAAAGGTAAAGCATAGGCTACATTTCAAAATTTGCATAAATCACATCATTAAGTCCCACCCTCATATCAGCCTCTATCTTCTCTCTGGGGTCTCCCGGAGGGAAGCTTTGAAAAGTCGGCAATCGTGTCATTATGCCCCGCCTCCTTGCAGAAATCTATGGCTTCACGCAGGGTTCTCTCGAGGGAGGCTTTAAAAAGTCAGCAACCCCTGGTTACATGTCACAAATAGAGGGAAAGGCTAGTTACATGGCACAATAGAGATATATGCTAGCCTACAGGTCTTATTGCCTTCCGTTAGATGAGAATAGATGCACAATGCAAAACATCTTCTCGACGGCTAAAAAATAGTGACAGCAGCAATTGGCTGTTCCATGTTTGCTCCAAAATGGTTGCAATTTATCTCTAAATTCCAAAAATGCTATAATATTAAGGTTGAAATAAGTATCTATCTGAGTCTGTTAAGCATTGTTACAGTAAATGCACAACAGTAAGTGTTTTGGTATAATAGAAGAACACAAATCGGAATCTAAAGTACAAAATAGCTATCGTTGTTATAGAACATGTGAAAGTTATGTGAAAAATGCATTATTGGGAGGGGTGTATGGGAGGGGGGCTGATGATTCATGTTGATTTGGTTAGGTTTCAGGAAATATAAGATCAGTAACTGATGAAAGTAAGTGGAGTATATAAACAAGTATAAAACTCTCTGACGTGTCTCCTCCCTTAAACTTATCAGAGAACAGGAATGCAGAAGGCTGCTGGGATTAATCTATCACATACAGTGTATGTACGTCATATATACAATATAGAAATAGAACAGTATATACCTGAATTATCATTAAAGTAGCTGATAGCTGAAGAACCTGCAGGTTCCTTAACTGTAGAGAATACATCTCGCCCCAATGGGCCTGATCCAGACCTACGACCGCAAGCGATCGTACGCCAGTCAGGAGCGTAAAAACGGGAGAAAAAACGCACTGCGCATGTGCAGTATGACAACTTCCGGTCGTCCGAAGGAAATCAGCGTACAGCGAGCGTATTTTCAGCGTATTTTTCGCCCAAGGGGCGTGCGTTTTGTACGACACAGAGGCGGGGATAGCCATTTAAATTGTACAGTATGGGCGTGCTAAGCCCCGTACGACCAGCGTATCGGTACGAAAATTCGCACAGACGCTTGAAAAAGTTAGGGTAGGGTCCAGCCGCCGTAAGCAGGTACAATCAATGGGAGTGTCATGGGCGTGAAAGTTTATACGCCCGGGCGAACATACGCTACGCTCGCGGGCGTAGGTCTGGATCAGGCCCAATGTCACTTCATACCACAAAGAGCAAACCCTTATGTAACGCACAAACGCCATCATTGTTCATAAAACAAAAAAAAGGCAGTATGGGGGTGGGGCCTGAGGATGTAATTTATGCAAATGATGCCTGAAACTCCGCCCCCTGCCTAATCAAAACTGCAGCTCATAGGGTTGCTAAGGAAGGGACGGGACTTGATGTTCACAAGCCCCGCCCTTCCTTAGAAACACTTGAGGCAGTGATATGCATTAAATCGCTGCCTGAAGCCCAGAACCGGGAGATTTACCGGTTCTCCCGGGAGAACCAGTATTCCCGGAGCAATGCCCAAATTTTGGAAGTCTCCCAGTTATTCCATAAGTGTCTGAGAGCTCGAATTAGCAAGGGGAGTGACTGGGGTTTTGGTGGTTGTTCCTTGCTCCGTCCGTGTGTATATTTGGGGCCCGATCTAAACGCGGATCTCTGAATACGGCCCACAATACTGGCTCGGCGTCCAAGATAGTGGGTGGAGCTTCCCAGAAGCTAGTCTAATTGGCCGACTGGGTTTAATTGAATTAGGGGCGTGGTTTCTGCATCTTATTTTATCCCTGTTATTCCCTGCTCTTCAGGGAGTCCTTCTGATACTCAAGAAGAGTTGATAGCTATGGCATATGTAACAATGATAAGTTATACGCATTTCGCACATTCTCCTATATACGCTCCCCAACACTGGTACAGGCACATATACACACAGACACACAGGGGGGAGACTGGTCAGCCTTTACAAAAATGTAGACATAGCCAGACATGGCTCGCTAATTGCATGTATGTCAGGGTTGCCGACTCTCCTGGAATATCCCGGGGACTCCCAAAATTTATGAATTTCTCCCAGTAACCCTGGAGAGCAGTCAAATCTTCCTCAATGGGCTTGAGGCCGTGATTTGCATTAAATCACAGTCCCAAGTCC
>WWET01004373.1:6096-17159 GCA_011038615.1 Limnodynastes dumerilii | reverse complement strand
TGGGATTGGTATATAGTATAATATAATGGGATATATTAGGGGTGTGGGATTGGAGTATAATATAATATAATGGGATATATTAGGGGTCTGGGAATGGTATATAATATAATATAATGGGATATATTATGGGTTTGGGATTGGCACATCCTATAATACAATGGGATATATTATGGATCTGGGTATGGACTATACTTTATTTATTAGGGGTCTGGGAATGGTATATGGCCTAATATAATGGTATATATTATGGGTTTGGGATTGGCACATTCTATAATACAATGGGATATATTATGGATCTGGGTATGGCATACTATATACTTTATATGCTCTGCCATTCCCAAAGCCTAATATATACCCCATATATTATAGTATGTGCCATAACTAGACCCCTAATATATCACCATATGTACTGTATGTTGTGTCCCTTGTCCAGACCCCTAATACACCCCCCATACATCGCACACATTGGAAATCCTCCATTCACAATTCTGCGTTTGCCACTGAGCCAAATCCCTCCTGAGCCTCACTCCCATGAGATAGAACAAGACCCCTGATTGGTAGATCTCTTCCTATGTGGAGAGGCGCTGGGGAGATACAGTGGGCCGGGTCCAGAGGCAGACACGAATAAGAGCGCAGCGTGCAGGTGATAGACGCTTTGTAAATGTGGAGCGATCCAAGAGCGCTAGAAATAATGCGACGCACTTACAATACATCGACAGCTATTATTAACCCTTTGTTATGCATTAGAAGTGTCACAGTCTAACACAAGGGTCGGAAGTTGGTGGTGAAAGGTCACCCCCTGGGGCCAGATTTACTAAACTGTGGGTTTGGAAAAGTGGAGATGTTGCCCATAGCAACCAATCAGATTCTTGATCTCATTTAACTATTACCTACTAGAGAATGTCATCTAGAATCTGATTGGTTGCTATGGGCAGAATCTCCACTTTTCCAAACCCGCAGTTTAGTAAATCTGGCCCCTGGACTTAGATATGACTTGGAGATGGTGCAAATGTATTGATGTAAACAGCCCTTTGTTACGTCTGTGATTGGCTCTGTATCTGGTGCACTTGCCTGGGTAACGGCCCTTACTGTGCACTGACTATGTCCCTCCGCCCCTTCTCCCCCTCTTCATGCCCCTCAGAACATCAGCCGCCGCCGCTCGAGTTGCGATCAGAGCTGAATCGGCCGTGATCAGTTCTGGGCATGTGCAGTAGACAATCATGTCACGGCAGCTGGTGTAGGTTCACCTCTCGATCAGGCCCAGTGTGTTTACTAGTAAACCGTTGCCCTTAGCAACAGACTCAGCAGCTAACAGCTGTTGCTGAGTATATAAGGAGTTGTACACATGGAGAGATCTTAGACAACTGCCTATTTTGCCTAATATTGAAAGTGAACCAAATCCTAAAAATGAAGGAATGTCTGTATGAGTGTATTCAACCAAGGTATCTCATAGCATCCAACCTCTACCATTTTAGACCCTCCAACATGACCCATTCCATTAGGTACAATATACTCCGCACCTGAGCTTCCAACTGTCACTCACCTGTCAATGTTTACCATAGTAACTGACTGTTGGAAACTGTGGAGCAGAGTAATTTGTACCTTATGGAATGGGACATGTTGGAAGGTTACAAACCAGTATGATTCCATGATATCCTTCTATTCCATATTATCTATAAAAAAAAAGTACCACATGATTCAGGGGCGTTACCAACTCGGACATTATAGCAAGGAGGCGTGGCTTGAGTCTGGATAGGCAGGGCTGGAAGGAGCCATAGGGTATTGGGGTGGAGCCCATCTGTGTGACAGAAGCTGTTAGAGATTGACAGCTTCATACCCTCCAACATGACCCATTACATTAGGTCCAAAATACTCTGCTCCTCAGTTTCCAACTGTCAGTTACTATGGTAACTTCCTTTGTTGAAGAGACAAATAGTTTTTAAAATATCAGTTAATTCATTTAATCCAGGTGAGTGACGGTTGGAAGCTCAGGAGCAGATTAAATTGTACCTAATGGAATGGGTCATGTTGGAGGGTTTGCGGCTTAAAACAGCGTACAGCACTCCATGTATGTCTTGAGATTGGTAAAAAGGGGTTACAGGACAAGCAAAACCCCACATTGTACACAGCTTATACACAAGCCTCTATCTGCAGTATCCGCCTCCACATCCACATGGTTACTGTCACTAATGCACCTATTCACCAATGCACAAGGCATCATTAGCTAACGACAACACAGAAAATCCTGTCCTGGCACACAGCTTGTAGTTCACTATATGTGATCGTCATGCTGAGTGACAAATTACCATTAATCAGTTCCTCCTGCTGAGGAGAAGATGGAAGATAATCATTTCCCGAAGACTGAAACGCACTAAAGTGTTACTGGCCCCTGGGGTAAAGAGTGAGCAGAAAGGACGAGATACATTCATACACGTAAACCTATAGAGTGCGACAAGCCGACCGAGGGTGTGAGACCTATAGCGTGTGTGAGACATATAGAGTGTGTGTAACCTATAGAGTGTGTGTTACCTATAGAATGTGTGTGAGACCTATAGAGTGTGTGAGACCTATAGAGTGTGTGGGACCTATAGAGTGTGTGAGACCTATAGAGTGTGTGTAACCTATAGAGTGTGTGTAACCTATAGAGTGTGTGTGGGATCTATAGAGTATGTGTAACCTATAGAGTGTGTGTGTGGGATCTATAGAGTGTGTGAGACCTATAGAATGTGTGTGGGATCTATAGAGTGTGTGAGACCTATAGAGTGTGTGGGACCTATAGAGTGTGTGAGACCTATAGAGTGTGTGGGACCTAAAGAGTGTGTGAGACCTATAGAGTGTGTGGGACCTACAGAACATGTGTGGGATCTATAGATTGTGGGGAACCTATAGAGTGTGTGGGACCTATAGAGTGTGTGGGACCTATAGAGTTTGTGGGACCTACAGAGTGTGGGTTCTTTAGTGTGGTGAACCTACAGAGTGTGTGGAACCTATAGAGCGTGTGTGGGATCTATAGAGTATGGAGGACCTATAGATTGTGGTAAACCTATAGAGTGTGGCAGACCCATGTAGTATGGAGTGCCTGTAAAGTGTGGAGCACCTATAGACTGTGCCGGCCTATAGAGTGTGGAGCAACTAATGATTATGGAGGACCTATAGCTTGTGGTGGGCCTATAGACTGTGGTGGACCTAGACAGTGTGACAAATACTATATAGTATGACACATCTAAAAAGTGTGGTGAACCTATAGAATGCATCAAAACTTTTAAGTGCGGTGGACCTCTACAAAGCAAAAGAACCTATAGGGTGTGACAAAGCTATATATATGGAGTATAGACTGGAGTGCAGAAGGAGTTCTACACAGTATTATGGACCTATAAAGTGCAAAATAAGTATAAAGTGTGGTGGACTTAAATAATGAATAGGACCTATAGAGTGTGACAAACCTGTGGAGCACAGGAGTCATTTAGAGTGCTGCGGATCTATGGAGCATAAAAGACCTATAGAGTGTGACAAACCTATGGAGTGCAGGGGGCATTTAGAGTGCTGTGAATCTACAGAGTATAAAAGATCTATAGAATGTGACAAACCTATGGAGTGCAGGGGGCATTTAGAGTGCTGCGGATCTACAAAGGGTAAAAGACCTATAGAGTGTGACAAACGTATGGAGTGCAGGAGACATTTAAGGTGCTGAGGATCTATGGAGTATAAAAGACCTATAGAATGTGACAAACCTATGGAGTGCAGGGGGCATATAGAGTGCTGCAGATCTACAGAGTGTAATAGGCCTATAGAGTGTGACAAACGTATGGAGTGCAGGGGGCATATAGAGTGCTGCGGATCTACAGAGCATAAAAGACCTATAGAGTGTGACAAACGGATGGAGTGCAGGGGGCATATAGAGTGCTGTGAATCTACAGAGTATAAAAGAACTATAGAGTGTTACAAACCTATGGAGTGCAGGGGGCATTTAGAGTGCTGCGGATCTACAAAGTGTAAAAGACCTATAGAGTGTGACAAGCCTATGGAGTGCAGGGGGGCATTTAGAGTGCTGTGAATCTACAGAGTATAAAAGACGTATAGAGTGTGACAAATGTATGGAGTGCAGGGAACATTTAGAGTGCTGTGACTCTTCAGAGTGTAAAAGAACTATAGAATGTTACAAACCTGTGGACTGCAGGGGGCATATAGAGTGTTGCGGATCTACAGAGTATAAAAAAACTATAGAGTGTGACAAAAGTATGGAGTGCAGGGGGCATTTAGAGTGCTGTGGATCTACAGAGTGTAAAAGACCTATAGAGTGTGACAAAAGTATGGAGTGCAGGTGGCATTTAGAGTGCTGCGGATCTACAGAGTATAAAAGAACTATATAGTGTGACAAACGTATGGAGTGCAGGGGGCATATAGAGTGCTGCGGATCTACAGAGTGTAAAAGACCTATAGAGTGTGACAAACGTATGGAGCGCAGGGGGCATTTAGAGTGCTGCGGATCTACAGAGTGTAAAAGATCTATAGAGTGTGACAAATGTATGGAGTGTAGGGGGACATTTAGAGTGCTGCGGATCTACAGACTGACGACCTACAGAGTGAGGAGAACCTATGGAACGTTATAGAGCATAAAGTGCTGTGAACCTATAGAGTGCGGCAGAGGACACGATGAATCACACATCTATCTATCCGTTATGTAAGCTCGTTACCTCGCCCTGAGGATGTATCTCTATATAGGGAGCATTTGCAAAGGTGCCAATAGGCATACATGCCTCAACCTATAGAGAGCCACTGTATGTACATAGACACCTATACTGAACCTATACTAATGCTTCTATACATCTGCATTCATTGCTTGCCTGCTCCCTGTAGATGCACTGTAACATGCAGAATAAACCCATCTTGTCCCATATTTCCTAATAATGAAAATCGCAGCCACAGAAAAGCCCTCTGCCCTAGAAAATTCCCCGACACGGGACCGTCTGAGCTCTCCGGGGCCATGTCTGAGGATGCCTTACCTTTGCAGACTCTCTTCTCATCTCCTAGTACTGGGCCCACTCCATCCTTGGTCCTGCTGCTGTGTCTGTTCCGTCCTGCAGTCCCATCCTTCCCCTATACTGCAGCATATGGCAGCCTAGCCCGGGTTTTATCGCACAGAGAGAGAGATTTCATTGCAGCTCGGAGCAGCTCAGCATCCCCTGGCTCTTCATGTGTGTATGTGTGTCTGTGTGAGTGTGTGTGTGTGTGTGAGTCACGTCACTGTGTGGAACGGAGTGTTCTGTTGGGCTGACTGCCCGAGGAGGCTGAGAGGTGGGTGTGAGGCTTCAGGATATCTGTAATATTTCTTATCAGTGGAATATGGATTCTAAGGATGAAGCCAACAACCAAATGCAGCTCTGTCAGAGAGATTCCAGCCAGGAGCTGATACAGAGAACATTCATCACATTCCATCTCATATATAGCAATACAGCACGAGTCCAGGGGACCCCCAGATCAGATAAGAGAGGGGCCCGATGCTATATATTGCAGCATCTACAAATACCTGCATGCTTGTCACATATATCCCTCATATACACTACAAATGACCCTGTGTCCAGCATAACACCCTCATATCTACTATATATATATATATATATCCCTGTGTCCAGCATAACACCCTCATATCTACTATATATATATATATATATCCCTGTGTCCAGCATAACACCCTCATATCTACTATACATAATCATGTGTCCCTCATAACACCCTCATATCTACTATATATATACCTGTGTCGATCTACTATATATATCCCTGTGTCCAGCATAACACCCTCATATCTACTATATATATCCCTGTGTCCAGCATAACACCCTCATATCTACTATATATATCCCTGTGTCCAGCATAACACCCTCATATCTACTATATATATCCCTGTGTCCAGCATAACACCCTCATATCTACTATATATATCCCTGTGTCCAGCATAACACCCTCATATCTACTATATATATCCCTGTGTCCAGCATAACACCCTCATATCTACTATATATATCCCTGTGTCCAGCATAACACCCTCATATCTACTATATATATCCCTGTGTCCAGCATAACACCCTCATATCTACTATATATATCCCTGTGTCCAGCATAACACCCTCATATCTACTATATATATCCCTGTGTCCAGCATAACACCCTCATATCTACTATATATATCCCTGTGTCCAGCATAACACCCTCATATCTACTATATATATCCCTGTGTCCAGCATAACACCCTCATATCTACTATATATATCCCTGTGTCCAGCATAACACCCTCATATCTACTATATATATCCCTGTGTCCAGCATAACACCCTCATATCTACTATATATATCCCTGTGTCCAGCATAACACCCTCATATCTACTATATATATCCCTGTGTCCAGCATAACACCCTCATATCTACTATATATATCCCTGTGTCCAGCATAACACCCTCATATCTACTATATATATCCCTGTGTCCAGCATAACACCCTCATATCTACTATATATATCCCTGTGTCCAGCATAACACCCTCATATCTACTATATATATCCCTGTGTCCAGCATAACACCCTCATATCTACTATATATATCCCTGTGTCCAGCATAACACCCTCATATCTACTATATATATCCCTGTGTCCAGCATAACACCCTCATATCTACTATATATATCCCTGTGTCCAGCATAACACCCTCATATCTACTATATATATCCCTGTGTCCAGCATAACACCCTCATATCTACTATATATATCCCTGTGTCCAGCATAACACCCTCATATCTACTATATATATCCCTGTGTCCAGCATAACACCCTCATATCTACTATATATATCCCTGTGTCCAGCATAACACCCTCATATCTACTATATATATCCCTGTGTCCAGCATAACACCCTCATATCTACTATATATATCCCTGTGTCCAGCATAACACCCTCATATCTACTATATATATCCCTGTGTCCAGCATAACACCCTCATATCTACTATATATATCCCTGTGTCCAGCATAACACCCTCATATCTACTATATATATCCCTGTGTCCAGCATAACACCCTCATATCTACTATATATATCCCTGTGTCCAGCATAACACCCTCATATCTACTATATATATCCCTGTGTCCAGCATAACACCCTCATATCTACTATATATATCCCTGTGTCCAGCATAACACCCTCATATCTACTATATATATCCCTGTGTCCAGCATAACACCCTCATATCTACTATATATATCCCTGTGTCCAGCATAACACCCTCATATCTACTATATATATCCCTGTGTCCAGCATAACACCCTCATATCTACTATATATATCCCTGTGTCCAGCATAACACCCTCATATCTACTATATATATCCCTGTGTCCAGCATAACACCCTCATATCTACTATATATATCCCTGTGTCCAGCATAACACCCTCATATCTACTATATATATCCCTGTGTCCAGCATAACACCCTCATATCTACTATATATATCCCTGTGTCCAGCATAACACCCTCATATCTACTATATATATCCCTGTGTCCAGCATAACACCCTCATATCTACTATATATATCCCTGTGTCCAGCATAACACCCTCATATCTACTATATATATCCCTGTGTCCAGCATAACACCCTCATATCTACTATATATATCCCTGTGTCCAGCATAACACCCTCATATCTACTATATATATCCCTGTGTCCAGCATAACACCCTCATATCTACTATATATATCCCTGTGTCCAGCATAACACCCTCATATCTACTATATATATCCCTGTGTCCAGCATAACACCCTCATATCTACTATATATATCCCTGTGTCCAGCATAACACCCTCATATCTACTATATATATCCCTGTGTCCAGCATAACACCCTCATATCTACTATATATATCCCTGTGTCCAGCATAACACCCTCATATCTACTATATATATCCCTGTGTCCAGCATAACACCCTCATATCTACTATATATATCCCTGTGTCCAGCATAACACCCTCATATCTACTATATATATCCCTGTGTCCAGCATAACACCCTCATATCTACTATATATATCCCTGTGTCCAGCATAACACCCTCATATCTACTATATATATCCCTGTGTCCAGCATAACACCCTCATATCTACTATATATATCCCTGTGTCCAGCATAACACCCTCATATCTACTATATATATCCCTGTGTCCAGCATAACACCCTCATATCTACTATATATATCCCTGTGTCCAGCATAACACCCTCATATCTACTATATATATCCCTGTGTCCAGCATAACACCCTCATATCTACTATATATATCCCTGTGTCCAGCATAACACCCTCATATCTACTATATATATCCCTGTGTCCAGCATAACACCCTCATATCTACTATATATATCCCTGTGTCCAGCATAACACCCTCATATCTACTATATATATCCCTGTGTCCAGCATAACACCCTCATATCTACTATATATATCCCTGTGTCCAGCATAACACCCTCATATCTACTATATATATCCCTGTGTCCAGCATAACACCCTCATATCTACTATATATATCCCTGTGTCCAGCATAACACCCTCATATCTACTATATATATCCCTGTGTCCAGCATAACACCCTCATATCTACTATATATATCCCTGTGTCCAGCATAACACCCTCATATCTACTATATATATCCCTGTGTCCAGCATAACACCCTCATATCTACTATATATATCCCTGTGTCCAGCATAACACCCTCATATCTACTATATATATCCCTGTGTCCAGCATAACACCCTCATATCTACTATATATATCCCTGTGTCCAGCATAACACCCTCATATCTACTATATATATCCCTGTGTCCAGCATAACACCCTCATATCTACTCTATATATATCCCTGTGTCCAGCATAACAGCCTCATATCTACTATATATATCCCTGTGTCCAGCATAACACCCTCCTATCTACTATGTATATATATCCCTGTGTCCAGCATAACACCCTCATATCTACTCTATATATCCCTGTGTCCAGCATAACACCCTCATATCTACTATATATATATCCCTGTGTCCAGCATAACACCCTCATATCTACTATATATATATCCCTGTGTCCAGCATAACACCCTCATATCTACTATATATATATCCCTGTGTCCAGCATAACACCCTCATATCTACTATATATATATCCCTGTGTCCAGCATAACACCCTCATATCTACTATATATATATCCCTGTGTCCAGCATAACACCCTCATATCTACTATATATATATCCCTGTGTCCAGCATAACACCCTCATATCTACTATATATATATCCCTGTGTCCAGCATAACACCCTCATATCTACTATATATATATCCCTGTGTCCAGCATAACACCCTCATATCTACTATATATATATCCCTGTGTCCAGCATAACACCCTCATATCTACTATATATATATCCCTGTGTCCAGCATAACACCCTCATATCTACTATATATATATCCCTGTGTCCAGCATAACACCCTCATATCTACTATATATATATCCCTGTGTCCAGCATAACACCCTCATATCTACTATATATATATCCCTGTGTCCAGCATAACACCCTCATATCTACTATATATATATCCCTGTGTCCAGCATAACACCCTCATATCTACTATATATATATCCCTGTGTCCAGCATAACACCCTCATATCTACTATATATATATCCCTGTGTCCAGCATAACACCCTCATATCTACTATATATATATCCCTGTGTCCAGCATAACACCCTCATATCTACTATATATATATCCCTGTGTCCAGCATAACACCCTCATATCAATGACATGTGACAATGAAGCAATATGACGGTATTTAGGGGCTGGCGTCTGCTTAGTGAAGTGTCTCCTCTGTATTTCCTGGCACTGGCTGCAATAAACATCTGTTGGAGCTTATAGGAAGATAATGAGTTCTGCATCAGAAGCCCCAGGAATGGGATCTTAACACATCATCTGCTGGGAAGATGAATAACTCCCGGAAGGCAGCATCGAGGCTGGAAATCCCTGCAGCAATGTAATGAGGAGCGGAACATAGTGTTACACGTATTAATACATATGAGAACACTACAGCCCTATGCAGACTGATGACGTCTGCCATGTGATCTGATCATAGAAATTCTGGGTGACACCATCGGGGGTGGGGGGTTAGGTAAGCATTCGCTATTTCGGGGATCGAAACGCACACAATCGGATCTTTGGATCTATAGAACATATGTTCATTAAATCCTGACCTGTTCATATTCCCCTCCCTGTAGTCCAAAGTTGCCGACTCTCCCGGAATGTCTGGGAGACTCCCAAAATTCGGGCTGTTCTCTCTGTATTCCGGGAGAGCCGGTAAATCTCCCGCAAGGGACTTGAGGCTCGTGGTTTCCATGAAACTAAGGCCTCAAGTCCTGGCCCTCTGCCTGGCAACACTAGTTTACTAGTGTTGCTAGGGACAGGGAGGGACTTGATGATGCAAACTGCATCATCAAGCTCCTCCTCCAGCCCCATGAAACTGAAAGGGGGATTTATAGTCAGGGGAGGGGCTTAATGACACGATTTGTATAAATGGCACCATTAAGTCCCGCCCCCTGCATGCATCACTGGCTTCCCTCTGGGATCTCCCAGCATCCCTGATGTCGTTGTCTCTACCGGTGACGGTGTTACCAGCATGTTGGTTTGATGTGTGTTTCGGTGCAGGCCCGGGTAGGGAGAGGAGTCCATGGCAGCCCATTATACATACCGCTGGCAGCTGTAACGGCTCCTTAGTGCTGAGTCTAGCCGGGAGCAGACCGCATTTACGCAATCTACGTAAGGAAAAGATACGTAGATAACATAAACGTGTGCTACGCATGCGCAGTAGGAGAAAACGCTAAACACCGGACATACATGTTATATGTCTGGTAGTCTGCACACGGGCCGCAATCCGGAAGTCTGGGTCTAGGCCCAATCTTGAAACCACATAGAACCAGATCAGTGACAATTATGGAACCATTCCCCCCCCCCCCACCACCACCTTTAAAGCTATGCGTCGTC
>WWET01004372.1:106469-117850 GCA_011038615.1 Limnodynastes dumerilii | reverse complement strand
TAACATATATATATATATATATATATATATATATATATATATATATATGCTACATAACCCTGACAAAGTAAAAATGTTTAAATAACATTTAACAAAAATATGATATCCGGTGAAACCTAGGCTTAGCAAAACCAAAAGCGTCTACTCATGTTTTAATTATTATAATACAGTATTGCAATGCTCTTCAAATTGCACATTAACTTAAAGTATGCTTTACATCTTTACTCCTAATGGTGATTGATTAGAATAGACATGATTAGATATTATTTAGCCAAGGTAAAAAGAAAATCTAATTTTAGAAGATGATGTCTAATGTATACTACTACTTTAATATGTACATATTTATACTATATGGTTTCCACAAAACAGATGCCTGCTGTAGATGAATGTATAAATATTATATTGTACACTATTGTTTTATATTTCTGGAAACAAAAACAGGTGACACCTGATAAAGCACAGGTGTTTAATACATTAATATGAAAAGTAATAATAGTTTATTGTTTATTTATACAATGCTGACCACATCTATTAACAATAGTTCCTGGTCATTATCTCTGGGAGCATGTAGCTACTGCTAAAAGATACTGTAAAAACTGTTAAGTATACAATCTTCCTACCTGTGGTCTATATTAACATGTAATAATAATTCAGTCTGACAAATCCATGCAACACTTTAGTAAATTATAGGAATGTATGACAAAACAAAATCTTAGTTCAACTAATAATTCCAAATATTAAATAGATAGCAAACAACCTCTCAATAATTATGATCAGCTATTAAGGTTGCTGTCTAGGGCAGAACTGACTCACCCTGCATGCAATCATTTACCTTGTAGGTATACTAAGCCCTAGGCAATGAACTATCTAAAACAAAATGTGAACTGTTTGCATATTAGTCACTAAAATATGTTATACAGTACAATGGTGTAGTATGATGGAGTTTTATCAAAGGGGAAGAAGGCTTTTGGTTCTTATGGAGCTTGATAGCTTGGTCCCTCTCCACATAACTTCAAGCTGATTATGTTTGCCAGGATAAAAATATATGGATGTTGAAGTAAAAATAAGAATTAATCATAGCTGGGAACGTCTTTCTCATTCAAAATTGTAATATTTGCTTTCATGATAAGTAGGTATACATACTAACACAGTAATATGTGCAAGGGCGTAGCTTCCTGTCTAGTATAAGATAAAACAGATGCAAATGGAAAACAAAAGATTGGCGTGTGAGCGCTAAACCAGAAAGGTAATAATAAATGCTCAATACTTTAGGAGTATTGGGCTCTAAATGAAAACGGTTAAAACACAATAACTCTTAGCTAAATAAATATTCAATAGATATACTGATAAAAAATACAATGCATTGTATCAAACATTCCAGCTGAACTGAACATTCACTTATAACGGTACTCTAGCCTTCAAGACCTCGTTGACACAAGAATCCTTTTATTCCACTGCCCACTTTATACACATTGTTTTATACTGTATGAAACATGTCTGAGTTTTTGGTTTAGACCATACTTTCTGAGTCTATATATTTATTTCCCAACCCAGTTCCCACTTATTTTCGTTTCACCTAATTCACTTTTGATCTATTATTTGATTCATTTCCCCCCACATATTTATTTAATCTCCCCCATCTTCCTTGTTTTTACTTTGACACAGTTAACCACCTTCCCTTGGATTGTTTATTATTTATTTAATATTAGAGTTTTTAGCCAGTAGTGATTTCGTTTTTATTAGGTCCCTTTTTGGAGTTCACCACACTGTTTTTATCAGTATATCTATTGAATATTTATTTAGCTAAGAGTTATTGTGTTTTAACCGTTTTCATTTAGAGCCCAATACTCCTAAAGTATTGAGCATTTATTATTACCTTTCTGGTTTAGCGCTCACACGCCAATCTTTTGTTTTCCATTTGTATTTTCTGTAGGGAACTGGTGGTATCCCTGGGCAAGTTTGAGCTACTTATCTAGCCCCCTTTCCATAATATAGCGCCCTTGTCCTCCATTCCTATATATAGATAAAACAGATGCAGACACACTGAAACAGACCAACTACTACTTATACATTCTTCTATAATTCATAAATATTAAACATTAAAATCAATATGTTTTAGTCTATTGATGTTAGTAATGCTGTAGCATGTAATTATTTGTTTCCTTAATAACTATAGGAAGGACCACAGAACATCAATCAAGACATGATGATGGATAGTAAGCTCAAACTTGGGGTAAGACATGCCATTGTGAAGTGTTACTTTAAAGTAAAAATAAAAGTCAACAAAAATAAATGAATAAAAATAAAATAAAAATTTAATCACTAGGGGACAAATTTACTAAGCCGTGGGTTTGGAAAAGTGGAGATGTTGCCCATAGTAACCAATCAGATTCTAGCTCTCACTTTCCTATTACACAATAGAGAATGTCAACTAGAATCTGATTGGTTCCTATGGGCAACATCTCCACTTTTCTTTTTAGTAAATCTGGCCCGTTTTTTTGTCTTAGTGTAGTTAAAACATATTTTTTGTGGTGTGATGCTGAAATAATGGGGGATCTCTTTATGCTTTATATAAAGTACCATGATGTCTAGAATTAGATAACAAATTTACCCTCTGGAAATATTCAGTGCCGTTTGCAGTTAAAAATTACCTCACAACAATATTTCACTAGTGAATGTCCCATATCTGAATGGGCTTTATGACTATGACTCCCATATAAACAGCTCCAAACTTCTTCTATTTTGTATCATTTTTTATCATTCTTATAACCATTTCATAAATTTTCTTATCCTTAATTATATATAAACTATACATAGTGGCAAAGGGTTATGATAGTTTTGTGTAAAGGTATTGGACATTGCATCATCTTGCAACTGTGGAATATCTGCAATCAATGGATGCCAATCAACCACTAAAAGCCTCCGGATTTCATAGAGCTGCACCAGATATGAGAAAGGGCATCCCCGTCTGAAATGCGTCATCAAAGTGCAACAACGGATGTGGAGTTCTCCCTCTGTGTGGCTCCTTCTGATGGACGGACTCCTAGCGATGGCTGTAATCCCGGGTTCTTCCATCTATCACGGCCCCCACATATCCCCCACTGAGGTCCTTTCATTGTTTTGTATACATGTGGTTAATTGTGTATTCAGTGTTACTAAATACTTTATCCTGAAAATCTCCCTTTTTGTTAATATTTCACTAGTGAATGTCCCATATCTGAATGGGCTTTATGACTATGACTCCCATATAAACAGCTCCAAACTTCTTCTATTTTGTATCATTTTTTATCATTCTTATAACCATTTCATAAATTTTCTTATCCTTAATTATATATAAACTATACATAGTGGCAAAGGGTTATGATAGTTTTGTGTAAAGGTATTGGACATTGCATCATCTTGCAACTGTGGAATATCTGCAATCAATGGATGCCAATCAACCACTAAAAGCCTCCGGATTTCATAGAGCTGCACCAGATATGAGAAAGGGCATCCCCGTCTGAAATGCGTCATCAAAGTGCAACAACGGATGTGGAGTTCTCCCTCTGTGTGGCTCCTTCTGATGGACGGACTCCTAGCGATGGCTGTAATCCCGGGTTCTTCCATCTATCACGGCCCCCACATATCCCCCACTGAGGTCCTTTCATTGTTTTGTATACATGTGGTTAATTGTGTATTCAGTGTTACTAAATACTTTATCCTGAAAATCTCCCTTTTTGTTAATATTTCACTAGTGAATGTCCCATATCTGAATGGGCTTTATGACTATGACTCCCATATAAACAGCTCCAAACTTCTTCTATTTTGTATCATTTTTTATCATTCTTATAACCATTTCATAAATTTTCTTATCCTTAATTATATATAAACTATACATAGTGGCAAAGGGTTATGATAGTTTTGTGTAAAGGTATTGGACATTGCATCATCTTGCAACTGTGGAATATCTGCAATCAATGGATGCCAATCAACCACTAAAAGCCTCCGGATTTCATAGAGCTGCACCAGATATGAGAAAGGGCATCCCCGTCTGAAATGCGTCATCAAAGTGCAACAACGGATGTGGAGTTCTCCCTCTGTGTGGCTCCTTCTGATGGACGGACTCCTAGCGATGGCTGTAATCCCGGGTTCTTCCATCTATCACGGCCCCCACATATCCCCCACTGAGGTCCTTTCATTGTTTTGTATACATGTGGTTAATTGTGTATTCAGTGTTACTAAATACTTTATCCTGAAAATCTCCCTTTTTGTTAATATTTCACTAGTGAATGTCCCATATCTGAATGGGCTTTATGACTATGACTCCCATATAAACAGCTCCAAACTTCTTCTATTTTGTATCATTTTTTATCATTCTTATAACCATTTCATAAATTTTCTTATCCTTAATTATATATAAACTATACATAGTGGCAAAGGGTTATGATAGTTTTGTGTAAAGGTATTGGACATTGCATCATCTTGCAACTGTGGAATATCTGCAATCAATGGATGCCAATCAACCACTAAAAGCCTCCGGATTTCATAGAGCTGCACCAGATATGAGAAAGGGCATCCCCGTCTGAAATGCGTCATCAAAGTGCAACAACGGATGTGGAGTTCTCCCTCTGTGTGGCTCCTTCTGATGGACGGACTCCTAGCGATGGCTGTAATCCCGGGTTCTTCCATCTATCACGGCCCCCACATATCCCCCACTGAGGTCCTTTCATTGTTTTGTATACATGTGGTTAATTGTGTATTCAGTGTTACTAAATACTTTATCCTGAAAATCTCCCTTTTTGTTAATATTTCACTAGTGAATGTCCCATATCTGAATGGGCTTTATGACTATGACTCCCATATAAACAGCTCCAAACTTCTTCTATTTTGTATCATTTTTTATCATTCTTATAACCATTTCATAAATTTTCTTATCCTTAATTATATATAAACTATACATAGTGGCAAAGGGTTATGATAGTTTTGTGTAAAGGTATTGGACATTGCATCATCTTGCAACTGTGGAATATCTGCAATCAATGGATGCCAATCAACCACTAAAAGCCTCCGGATTTCATAGAGCTGCACCAGATATGAGAAAGGGCATCCCCGTCTGAAATGCGTCATCAAAGTGCAACAACGGATGTGGAGTTCTCCCTCTGTGTGGCTCCTTCTGATGGACGGACTCCTAGCGATGGCTGTAATCCCGGGTTCTTCCATCTATCACGGCCCCCACATATCCCCCACTGAGGTCCTTTCATTGTTTTGTATACATGTGGTTAATTGTGTATTCAGTGTTACTAAATACTTTATCCTGAAAATCTCCCTTTTTGTTAATATTTCACTAGTGAATGTCCCATATCTGAATGGGCTTTATGACTATGACTCCCATATAAACAGCTCCAAACTTCTTCTATTTTGTATCATTTTTTATCATTCTTATAACCATTTCATAAATTTTCTTATCCTTAATTATATATAAACTATACATAGTGGCAAAGGGTTATGATAGTTTTGTGTAAAGGTATTGGACATTGCATCATCTTGCAACTGTGGAATATCTGCAATCAATGGATGCCAATCAACCACTAAAAGCCTCCGGATTTCATAGAGCTGCACCAGATATGAGAAAGGGCATCCCCGTCTGAAATGCGTCATCAAAGTGCAACAACGGATGTGGAGTTCTCCCTCTGTGTGGCTCCTTCTGATGGACGGACTCCTAGCGATGGCTGTAATCCCGGGTTCTTCCATCTATCACGGCCCCCACATATCCCCCACTGAGGTCCTTTCATTGTTTTGTATACATGTGGTTAATTGTGTATTCAGTGTTACTAAATACTTTATCCTGAAAATCTCCCTTTTTGTTAATATTTCACTAGTGAATGTCCCATATCTGAATGGGCTTTATGACTATGACTCCCATATAAACAGCTCCAAACTTCTTCTATTTTGTATCATTTTTTATCATTCTTATAACCATTTCATAAATTTTCTTATCCTTAATTATATATAAACTATACATAGTGGCAAAGGGTTATGATAGTTTTGTGTAAAGGTATTGGACATTGCATCATCTTGCAACTGTGGAATATCTGCAATCAATGGATGCCAATCAACCACTAAAAGCCTCCGGATTTCATAGAGCTGCACCAGATATGAGAAAGGGCATCCCCGTCTGAAATGCGTCATCAAAGTGCAACAACGGATGTGGAGTTCTCCCTCTGTGTGGCTCCTTCTGATGGACGGACTCCTAGCGATGGCTGTAATCCCGGGTTCTTCCATCTATCACGGCCCCCACATATCCCCCACTGAGGTCCTTTCATTGTTTTGTATAATGACCTGACCCAGCATTGGGACTTTCAATGTTTGAGTTAGGAACTTCGAGCCTGATTCAGACTTAAGAAGGAGCTTGAAATGAAGAGAGGAAAGTTACTCCTGGGCTAAACCATGTTGATTGCAAGGGTAGTCAAGTCAATGGTATTATTTGCATGCAGGGATACCGTATATCTTTGAATTGTTTATTGCACACAGATACTGAGCAGCTTTACTTTTAGACTATTAGTTAAACTTGGGATAGGAAACGCCACCTCTCAACTATTATATTTTTGCAACAGATGAAATATGACTCCCCTACAATCAACATGGTTTAGCCTAGAAGTAACTTTCCTCTCTTAATTTCAAGCTCCTTCTTAAGTCTGAATCTGTGAATCAGCAGCAACGTGAACACCTGCAATACATACTATATAGTGGATGGAATATTAGTATAACCTGATCCAGCTGTTTTTTTTGTAACTAGTTTTTTCCCAGGATATAAAGTGCATCTGGAAAGTATTCACAGTGCTTCACTTTTTCCACATTTTGTTATGTTAACTCATTTTTTCCCCTCAAAATTCTACACACAATACCCCATAATGACAACGTGAAAAAGTTTTTAAAAGATTTTTTCAAATTTTTTTAAAAAAACAAAAAACCAAGAAATCACATGTACATAAGTATTCACAGCCTTTGCTCAATACTTTGTTTTTTAAATTGTGTTTATTTTCCATTTTCATAACATACAAGACATACAAACAAACCAAACAAATTACAAAAAAGAAAAAAAAAAGAGAAAGAAAAAAAACTGGGAGAACTAACAAAAACCCAATCCCATCCCCTAACAAATTGTCCGAGACATCTTGAACTCATTCAGAATAGCAAGTCTAGCAGAGTCCAAACATTGCAAGGAGAAAATGTAGGCAGAACAGTAATTACATTAAAATAAGTACAGTAGCAAACACACATAGAGGCATGAATATCAGGTTCTAAGAAACAATTCCAGAGACCAAACATTTGGCACTAAAACACATAATAGGTGTTACTTTAAGAAGCAATGTCATCAAATAAAAAGAAGACATAAGAAGACCAACCTAAGTCTCATTAACAGGAACACAAGTAATAATATAAATATATATACTAACACACTTACATGTACATATATAAATAATATGCAATCAATACAGTACACTAGAATAGAATAGTATATACAGCAGGTTTCTAAAAGAGAAAGTATCGAAGAGAATTTTTTTTCAGAAAGAGAATTACTTGTAAAGTATTTCGGTATGGAAAGTCCCTCAAGAGATAATAAAATAGAAGAAATCTCCAAACAAGTATATTAGGTACATTGGGCTGGATCCAGACCTAGTTAAGTGCATGAACTTAGTTACTCCTGGGCTAAACCAAGTTGATTGCAGGGGAGTCATATTTCATCTGTTGCAAACAGTATTAAAGATGAGAGGTGATGTTTCCTATCCCAAGTCTACATAACAGAGTAATAGTAAAGCTCAGTCAGTATCTGTGTGCAGTAAGCAATTCAAAGATATATCCCTGCATGCAAAGAATACAATTAGCTTGACTCCCCCTGAAATCAACATGGTTTAGCCCAGATGTAACTAAGTTCAAGCACTTTACTAGGTCTGGATAAGGCCCATTAGGTATAAACACGCACTTAATTACCCCTTAATTTAGACATACACCCCACCTATCCACATGGAATAGTCATAACAGGGTGGCTCCCAAGAAAAATATAATCTTAAGCTAGGTTAATGGGGAGAGTCCATCAGGGGAGATGGGAAAATAACAAATGGGGATTCTAACCATGGATTCCAGATCTTATAGAAACAATCCAGAGTTTTACATTTAGTATGCATAAATTTCTCATGGTTCAGGACTTCATTAACCAACCCAAACCAATTATGTAAAGATTGAAGGTCTGAAGCCAGCCACTTTCGTTCCACCAAAACCAAGGCAAATGATGTCAATATACAAATGTACCGATATACAGGCATACAATAGTTCTCCTTAAGATTAATTAAAATAGAAAAGTCCTAGGATTCAAAAGGGCAACAGCTGGAGTGTTGAGCAGATAGAATTCCATCCTCTTCATAAAAATAAAAAAAACCCTGACACGTCCATAGCAGATGCCAGAAATCTGCGTCCCTCAATCCACTCTTAGGACAATTAGAATCTAGATGCAGCCCCATACTTAGCATTCTATGGGGAAAGAGGTAGGACCTATGTAAAATAAACAATTGAACCTGTTAGTATTTCAAAGATGAGAATGCAGCTCTGCTACAGACTAGAGCTTGTTGCCACTCTTCTTCAGTGACAGGTCCAATGTTAACCTCCCAATTCTCCCGCAGCCCTGCCAGGTTATCTTGAGATAAGCATTCTCTAATCGCTGAGTATAAAAAGGAGATGGGTCTTTTATTAGCAGCCTCAGATAGTAACTTGACAATGGGAGACCTCTGCAATCTCAACACAGATCAAATTGTGCATTTAAGGCATGCCTGAGCTGCAGATACCTATAAAACCGAACTGTATGAAGATAAAATTCCTCTCCCAATTGATTAAAAGTTTTTAAGACCCTGTCTTGATATAGATGTTGTAGGGAGAAGACCCCAGCCCCCCTCCATAGCAGTCATCCCTGTAGCTTGTATAGTAGAGGATAGGAGGGATTACCACAGAGGGGGGTATTTGAATCAATGGAGACATCTCAGAGAAGTTTTTTCATAAACCTCCAGACCATAATGGCTTGTTTAACCAGAGGAGCTACGTAGACAATTAGTCAGAAGGTATTGGAGAGGAGTGAGATCCTTCCCCCAGAACACTCCAAGAGGGTACCCAACAAGCCCCGTCCCCCATCCCCAATCCAGTATGAAGTGGGCAAAGACAATTTGTGTCTCTTGCCTGCCCATACAAAGGATAGAAGATGAGAGTTTATAGACCTAAAATAAGAGTGGGGCAGAAATACCGGGGAATGTTGGAGGGCGTAGAGATACTTGGGTAGTACTGCCATTTTAATCAGATTAACTCTACCTGTAGGATTTAAGGGAAGTTTACTCCAAACCCGGGCCTTATCTCTAAACCATTTGGTAATCAGATTTAAGTTATCAACTATGTAGTCTGAGGCCTAAGTTGTGACCCAGACCCTGAGATATTTAAATCTACTAGTTAGCTGCAAGGGGCAAGAGGACGGTATCACATCCGGGATAGCTGTTGTAATGTAAGGATATTAGATTTACTCCAATTAACTCTTAACCCAGAGTAGACCCCAAAGTGCTTAACCACAGCTAGAAGAGAAGGCAACGATTCCCCCACCCTCGCCATGAACAACAGCATGTCGTCTGCATACATCGCAATTTTATCCACACCCTCCCCGGCAGGGAGCCCGTGGATATTAGGATTTTCTCTAATGACGCAGGCTCAAATGCGAGGGCGAAGAGAGCCAGATAGATGGGACACCCCTGCCTTGTGCCATGGCCCAAAGCAAACGGCCTAGTAATGTACCCATTGATGCCCATCCTAGCTGCAGACGAGGAGTACAGAAGTTTCACCCAGGAAATAAAATTGGGGCAAGTTCCAAACCTCTGTAGGACTTCCCAGAGATATCCCCACTCCACTGAGTCGAAGGCCTTGGCAGCATCAAGGGATACCACCAATGCCTCCTCCCTGGCTTCATGGGGCATCTGAGTCTGTGTAAAAAGCCTCCTGAGGTTTGTAAGCATAGATTTGCCGGGCATAAAACCGGTTTGATCCGTATGGATAATTAACGAAATTACCCGATTGAGTAACTTGGCCAAAATTTTTATATCAGTGGTGAGTAAAGATATTGGTCTGAACGATTCGGGAAGCAATGGGTCCTTGCCAGGCTTGTGAACCACAACAATCAAGGCTTCAGCCATGGAGAGGGGAAGTGTTCGCGACTCAAAAAGACTAACAAAAGTATCCAATAGCCGTGGTATAAAGAACTCCTTAAATTTCTTATAGATCGTCGACTCCCGGGTCTTTGGTACCAGGAAAGGAGCCAATTACATCCTCTAACTCTTCAGCTGAGAGGGGCCTCCAATAATTCTGCCGCGTCTCTGGGTAAATTGGGTATCGGTATGGAGTCTAAGTAGCTTTGTAATTCCCGTGTGTCATATTAAATTTTTGTAGAATATATGGACTGGAAATAATTCAGAAAAGTCTCCGCAGAAGCAGGCGCACTACACTACCTATTGTGCTGTTCATCGTATGTTGCAAGGACATGTCTATTTTAATAATCCCCTCTGGCAAGTATGCCATATAAGACCCCGCCATGTCTGATTGGCAATATGTTAAATGCCCAGCAAATAGGAGACGCCTCTTGGACTTAGCGAAAAGATAATTAGTCCACTCCTTCTGCGCTTTCAACCACTCTATCCTATCTACTTCAGAGTGGGATCTGATGTATTGGGCCTCATGCACACAACACATGCTCTCCAGGGACTTCTCTTGCTCCCTATAAAATACCTTTTTCCTCGCCACATTTGCAATAAGCGACCCCCTCACCACTGATTTAAAAGCATCCCACACTATTGCAGGATTAGCTGAGTCAACATTATTCCCAAAGTATCCAACCCAATCTGCAATAAGGTCCAGCCCCACTCCCATCAAATCCAGCCAGTAGGGGTTACATTTCCAAAATCAGAGGTTATTAACATTTCTGAGGGTTAAGGACAAGAGGACTGGGGAGTGGTCCGAAATACCCCTTGAAAGATACTGAATCGATTGAGCATAAGGGACCAAGGAGAAGGAGAGAAATATATATCTGCTCAATACTTTGTTGATGCACCTTTGGCAACATTACAGCCTTAAGTCTTTTTGAATATGATGCCACAAGCTTGGCACACCTATCTTTGGGCAGTTTCGCCCATTCCTCTTTGCAGCACCTCTCAATCTCAGGTTGGATGGGAAGCGTCGGTGCACAGCCATTTTCAGATCTCTCCACAGATGTTCATTTGGATCCAAGTCTGAGCTATGGCTGGGACACTCAAGTACATTCACAGAGTTGTCCTGAAGCCACTCCTTGATATCTTGGCAATGTGCTTAGGGTCGTTGTCCTG